>JABFPN010001039.1:0-26867 GCA_022817305.1 Leptoteleia sp. ZL-2020
ACGTCAAGGACTGGCACGATTCCGTCCGTTCGCCTTTAACCGAAGGCTGCGCGCCGACTTTATGAAAATCAAGTCGAATTTCGAATGATATCTTTTTAATTACAGTTCGCGACGGTTGAGTATTGTTCTGATGGGTACGAATTGACGATTCGCGGGGGATACGATGGGTACCGGATTGGGGAGGGAGTGGGGGGGGGGTGCGGTGAATGCTCGTGAATGCTGATCCAGGTGGATCCTATCAAAGGGGGGGTCTCTCCCGAGTGGATCGTTGTCACGAAATTTGGGTGAAAATAATAGAAACAGAAATTGATCGGGCAATTGCTCGGCACGCGTTTGATTGGTACGTAATAGCGCATGCATCTTCGCAATGTTTGCGCAATTATGACTGCACGCAATTGACGTTTGTACACCGTAAACGTTAAAGGGTCAAAATGGGATGAATGAAAACAAAAAAAAAAGTCAGTAAATATAGTAACAGGCGTGTGCCATATTATTGAAAAAAATATTTAATTGTTTTATATAAAATATTTTAATTAAAAATGAAAATTAAAATAAGTAACAAAAGTTCCTGGTGCAAGTATTTTAAGCTAGAATATTATATGAATTATTGCCATCTATGGACTATATATGGCTATATGTGGATTAAGAATAAAACATATATGTCCATATTTGAATTTTTTAATTCTTTATATGAAATTGTTGAAACATATGGACCATATTTGTTTCATTTTTACTAGGGTTCCTTATATTGAAATCAATTATTACCATACATCAGCCATATATGTCCATATATGATATTGTTAAAACATATATGAACCATATATGGACTATATATGGACATATATGAATTTCTTATTTCCTTTTAAGCGTTTGAATTATTTAATGTATCGCATGAAAAATGTTTGAATACATTTTTAGAATAAATAAATTAGAAAAAAAATTACCAAAGAGATAGGAAATATAATTACTAAAGAGGAAATAGTAAAAATTACTATTTTATAGGCCACGTTAAAGGGCTGAATATTTTCTGTTACAAATGATGATTAGAATTAAACATAATGCAATAATTGTTCTTAAATTTTACCATCATTTCTAAGTGAGATTATTCAGTCGTGCGACGTGGCACAGAAAATCCTGGTTAAGATCAAAGGATATTTTTGAGTGTGTAACAATTGCGAAAGTAGATCTCGCATTATATTTACTTGTTTATCGGAGCTTCGTCTCTTTTCAAAGAGCAGCTTTCAAGAGTTTAAGAGAAAGCGAAAAACGTGTCATTCTTTGTGACTAAGAGGGGCCTAAATATTGAATCATTTTCTGCTACATTTCTGCACTTGTATATTACAAGTATATTACAAATAATTGATAAATAATTGTTAAAAATCTAGTATTGAACTTTTTATAATGAAAATAATTAGAAAATTAAAAGATATGTAATTTACTTATATACAGTACATATACTATATACATAACTATATATAATATATCATTTTCACTTAGAAAAAGGAAATGTAAAATTACTATTCGCTGTACCAATTAAGGATATAGAGGAGCAAATATTTTTGATGTGAAAAAAAGTTAAAATTTAAAATTATTCAGCAACTTTGAATTATTTAAAAGCAAGATATTAAAAATTACTTCTTTAGATATCATTTTTACTAATTATTATCAATAATAATCTCTTTTCAGATATATATTTCTAAAATGATATCATTTTTGTTTCTCTAATTAATGTAATAATGAAATACAGTCAAGTTTCATCATCAATAAAATATATTAAAACGTTCTTCTTACAAAACAGTGAAAACAAGCTTTGTTAGCACTTTTTTTTTAAATAACATAATTAAAGTAAAATAAAATTAACAAAAAATAGATGAAAAAAAGTAATGAGAACAAAACACGAGAGGAAATTGTATTAGATATTAAAATTATTTAACGTTAAATGAAATCATAATTCAAATTAAAACAATGAAATATATAAATTAACACGACAAACGATTTCTATTTTTGTCATCTACGTGCACCCAGAAAGTTACTTTTAATTGCATAAATTTAGTACAATAAGATTTCATTAATTATCGTTGAATTGAATAAAATTAACTAAAGGCACGTATTATAATAAAATAGCTGAGCGAATAAATATGTTATCGTAGATTAAAGTTTTTTTTTCTCTTGGAAGAATTTTCCCAGGTATCGTCGTATATTACAAACACACAGCGAATAGATATTAATAATCATTAAATAGTCATTTAGTTTCGTTGTTTCTAATGGCAAAAAGTTCGTCACGTATAATTAATGAAATTAAAATATGCTCCAGAAAATTATTTTAACGTGAATTAACGACTATTGTATATTTGATATTAAATGTTTCATATACACCGAGAATAGGGAAATGCCATAAATTACTATATATTATAGTATATACTATACTAATTTAAGGGAAAAGTGAATATTTCTGCGATGGATGATAGTAAAGTTTAAAAGTTGTATAACTTTTAGTTTTAAAAATAGTAAAAATCGCTTTTACGATTATTTACTATGTATGATGGTAAAAATTTTAACTCTTCAGACATATGCTGAAATTAGTATAAATGGTTTTAAATTTTGCGGCCACTTTTTGCCCCAGTATAATTTAAAATAAAAAAAAGATTGTTTTTTCAAATATTTTTAAGTATAATAGTAATAATATCCAAAAAAAAAATTGTAAACTAAAAAAAAAGAGCTATTGTTAATTACTAGAGTAACTTTGGAAACAAAAATAGCGTTAAACTGGAGAAAAACAAATTATCTGGCTCTTAGAACGTTCTCGAAAAAGTCATTAATATACATCTGCTACAAAAGTAGGTCCTATTGGGAATAATGTTATCACCAAAAAATTGACTCATAAAAGCGCGCGTTTTTTGTTCATTAATGTTGGAAGCAAAAAAAAAAAAAGAGACAATTTTCAAATTCAACCCAAACATGAAATTAAAATAAAATAATTTCGAGTCTTACAGCCGAAAATAAATATTGACCAAAACGGCAATAATCGTCACTTTTCCATCACAAAAGCAATTTTTATGTTGCTGAAATATAAAAACGTCTATCGAAGTGGACAATTAACGTAAAAAAAAAGAAAAAAAGAATTGATACTTTGCCCAATTGAACCGGACCATATTTCGGCCGGAAAGTTTTCTTACACTTTCCCGCGCGTGTCGTCGAGTAGCAGCACATTATTGACAAATTTTTGCTCCGACTCGCGCCAACACAAACAATCATAAACGCGATACAAATCGAACAATTTGTTTTCGTTTTGACTTATATACTACCAGTGGAACGTGCCGTAACACGTGTCAAAGAATTTCCATACTTTTTTTCAAATTTCAAATTATTCCCTCTCATATATGCATACATATATCCATATATATATATATGTATCCATATGTAACATTTTTTTCCCCACTAGACGACAAAGGCAAAGTGTTTTTACGTAAACTTGACGAGAAGGCACATTTCCGGCAAACTGCGCGCATTGTTGCCCGAATAATTGCACAATAATTGCATAATAATTGCACGATAATTGCGTCATCGTGGATAACGACAATTAACGGGAAAATTTGTCGGGTAAATTGCGACGGGTTGCCGGCGCAACGGGAATTTGAGACTTTTTGAAAAATGGCCAAAAAAAGGTACCTTTTCTTATAGTGCGATCGCCTATTTTGAGGCGAGGGCTTTTCTGGCCGCTCCGCTATTCCGTTACAATTCTCGGCTTGGCCAATTGTAGTCGGTTCTGGTTGCGCGTCCATATTCTTAATTAATTAATTATTATGTACAAATTTAATAATAAATATACCACGGGATCGCGCGCGATTGAACGGATGCTCACATGCAGTGGACGAAGACTGGCGACTGCTCCTCGGCTGGCAACATTTTCCTTTTCGTCGTTCGCGTGCCGCCGAGATCGACCGCCAGGGGCGCTGCGATCGCGACACGCTTTTTCCTTCCCCTCCGCCCCCTTAGCCGGTAAAATTACGATTCCTCGATCTTATCGATCGCGTCGATCGATAAGGGAATGGTTTATCGATTGACGTTTAAATGGTTCGATTTATGGAGATTTGGAAAATCGATCAAAGTCAGGGTTTTGCGTTGTTTCACGATAGATAGCGCGCGTGGCTGATAAGAGAGCGCTGGAAAAGATACTTTGTTTTTGCGACTTTTTGTTTGCTTTACCAAGAATTGGCGCGGCCTTTTGGATGTAAATAAACAAATGTGACCTTTCGAATGTTTATAAACTTTGTTTATGTTTCATTATATATTCTTTTTATTTACTTATTATGTATATAGAATAAATAAATTGAATATAATGTATCCTAGTAGTAAAGGATATCGTTGGAACATCCTGAGAACATCATTTTACATGTTTACTAATGCCCCAAGAATGCTTTTTTAATATCATAAAATATCCTTGGGATATACTCAGTATATCTTTATGTCCAATGAGAATAATATTCTTAGAATATTATTTTGTAATATCTTTTGGATATCCTGAGGATATTTTTAGAACTTTTAGTATTAAATGTGAAGATTAAATTACAAAATATCTTCAGGACATTCATGGGACATTTAAGTATTATATTTTAGATCCTTAAAAAATTTAAAATTTTTTACATTTTATTTTACATTTATATTTTAAATATCCTGAAGATATTTTGTAAAATAATTTTCACGTTTAATAATAAACGTTCTAAAAATATCCTCAGGATATCCGAAAGATATTACAAAATAATATTCTAAGAATATTATTCACATTGAACATAAAGATATACTGAGTATATATCCTGGGGATATTTTAGAATATTCAAAAAACATTCTTGGGACATTTGTGAAGATGTAAAATTATGTCCTCAGAATGTTCCAACGATATTCTTTACTACGAGGGTATATTTTAATATATTTTATATAATAAAATATATAATAAAAATTGTTAAATAATAATAAAATAATATATATATATACCCTAGTAAAAATGAAACATATATGGTCCATACATGTTTTAACAATTTCATGCACTGAGAAAAATGATATAATAAAATTTACTATATTATTAATAACCAACGAGCAGGTATGTACTTATGATAGAAATTATTGATAAATATAGTTGAAATTATCATATATGTAATATAACTTATTATATTGGTTGCTAAATTCTATTATAAGTGCACACCCATCCACGAGTTACTATATAATTTTTCTCAGTGTATAAGAAAATAAAATATTCATATATGGACACATATATGTTCCCTTAATCCATATATGGGCATATATGTTATTCCTTAATCCATGTATGGAAATATATGTTTTTCATTAATTCATGTATGGACATATATGGTTGATATATGGCAATAATAGATTTCCATATAAGAAAAGTATTAAATATATATGGCTAGAATATTATGTTAATTATAATAATATCGACCATATATGGCCATATATGGTCTAAGGATAAACATTTTTTGCGAGATATTTCACCATGTCCAGACTTTTGATACACCCTGTATATGGACCATATATAGTTTCATATTTATTAGGGTATATACAATCCAGGTAAAAATGGACATATGCCACATATATGTCGTATGTATCCTACATACATATCTCGTATATATGGTACCTTAATATGGTGAAAATCATACCTGTGACATATGTCAAATTTTACACGAGAAAATATATCTTCCGCTTCAAAGAACACAAAGTTTCGACTCAAAAATATCGAACTTGAAATAATATGAAAAATTCGCTGGTACAAGAAATACGTATATAAGTTTATTGAAACAAATTCAACGGAATAAAACATGTTGCTTCTTATTATTTCAGATGCTGGAGATGGAAAATGCAAGCCCCAACTCAACTTGTGATATATGATGGTAGTGATAATTCTGACGAGGACAAAGCTTGCCACGAACACAATGATTATATCGGATATTGGGAAATCGTCAGTCATGTAGGAAATTTTTCGTATAACGAAAATGAACAGGAAAAGCGTTCGGTAAGTATTTCTCTCAGATAACTTCTCTCATGATAAGACACTGAGAAAAAAGTTGATGAGTTAAAATTTATTATATTGCATCAAGAAACGTTGGGAGTAACGTTTGTTTATTCATAATTTACTTTATCATTTATTCATTCATAAATGAGTTATCATTCGTACCAAGTTATTTCATTCTGGATAACGTTGTAGAATAAATGACAAGAGTTGTATTTTCTATCTGGTATAGTAATAATGCAAATAGATAAAACTGAGATGTATAAAAATTTACTCATTATCAAAAATGATTTACAATTATTAACTGTCATATACTCAAGTTTTTGTTAAAATCAGTTAAAGATTACTTTCATATCATTTTCTCTCAAAAAATTTATTAAATTTTTATTATTTAATTTATTATTTAAATTTTATTATTAAAACAAATATCTTAATGAACTTTAGATACATAATATGACATTGTATTGAATCGTAGATTGAAACGTTTTAATACTAAGACAAAGTTAAATAATTAGTTAAAATATTGCTAAATTTTAGCTTAATTTAGTAATAAAATATTTCAACTAATCTGCGCCCGAGTGGATTAAAATAGAGCAATGCCGAGCAAACAATGTTTTCCGCGTAAAAGGGATGAATAAAACCTAAATTTAACTGTGCAATCATGGCTGAACGATCTGAGGAAAAAAAAAGAAAAAGGGAAAAAAATATATTGTTGGAAAAAGCTATTTGTTTTTCAACGCGTCGCGCTGGACGAAATGAAGGAGAGAGAGAAGGGGAGGGGGAGAGATAGAGGAAAAAAAATTTGTTGTCGGCCGAAAAAGCGAAGAGTAATTGTATCATTTTGAGTTAAGTCCGGGCGTATGAATGCGGCGCTTGTATCGGTCGCGCATTGTGCGCCGCGAGGGGGAAAAAAAACGAGGCGCAGATTGAATATAGGCACGTAGCTCTCGCGCGCGCACGTACGCACGGACGGACGTACGATGCAAAAGCGAAAGCCAATGAGTGCAATCGGCGTCCTTTTGATCGGACCTTACTCTGCCGGGGTCACATTAGGTTACTAATTACCTATATGTTTCATTAAAAAAAAAAAAAAAAGAAAAAAGAAGAAAAGACTTCTCTTTTGTGCGCGCGCCATCTACCTTAATTAAGCGCAAAGGTTATCTTGCGAGGACCGAGCGTGCACGGAACAATGATCGCCACAAAGTCAAGTGTCGATCGTTTGATTCGCAATTTTCCATTTTTATTTCAGTCAAATGGAATTAGCGTTTCCTTCGATTTCCTTCGCTTTCACGGGGATACGAAATTGAAATGGTAAAAACTATGCTGTATATCGAAAAATGAAGCGTTTTTGAAATGCGTGATATAAATAAAATTTGTTTTTGTTTTGTGTTTACATCCATTCGTATGCCCTTCGGATGTAAACAAATAATATTATTGTTTTTGTTTCACATTTTTGGTATTTTTTTTGGTAATTTTTTATAATACAGTAAAATTTTAAGATAATATTATTTATATATTATCTGAGTTTATGTACATATATGTGTATCTGTATAATATTATATATAATATTGAATCGGTATATATCATATATAATATTGTTTTTTCTTAATTCATATATAGACGTATAGATCATATATGGTTGATGTATGATAATAATTAATTTCAATATAAGGAAATTATGGAAACCATATATGTCTAGAATATTGTATGAATTATTGCCATATATGGACCATGTACATATGGTCATACATGGATTAAGAAATAACATGATTTTATATATATTATATATCATACATACTTATATATGTATATATATTACATATATCTTAGTAAAAATGACACATATATGGTCCATATATGTTTTAACAATGCCATATAAAAAAATAATAAGTTCATATATGGACATATATATCTCTTCTTAATGTACACATGGCCATATACGGCCATACATGGTTGTTTGATAATAATTGATTATTATATATGACCATATATGGAATATAAAGACATATATGTCCATATGAATTTTTTTATGTGAAATTGTTAAACCATTTATAGAAATAATTTTAGATAAACTATAAAAATTTCTTTGTCAAGGTTTGAACTTATGCCTCAACTGAAATATTTCAGTGAAAACTCCGAATATATATTGCATCCTTATTCTTTATCGACGAAACATTGGCGCGATCTTTTTCTCCCTATCTTTTTTTTTTTCTTTTTTTTTGTCCACGTGACGGGACTCGGCGCAATTGGTTGGCTGTAATTGCCTTTTGCACGGTAATTGTTCAGAAATGATGAATTGCGATAATGGTGTTAAGCGGGAGTAATGTCAGCGTCCTGAAAGCTTGAGAAATGCAGACCGCGGGTAGGCGTATTGAAAATGACTCAGCGTTAGAAATGGCTAGAGAGTCGCTCGCTGACGTACGACTATACGTAAGCCAAAGTTACGCGCGTACGCCAACTGTTCATTCAGAATGCGACGCACCAAAATAAGCGAAAACCGAGCGCGAATATAAAACACGCGTCGATCGCCCGGATATGACGACGAAATTCTATTCCCCCTGGTGGTTCACGAAGGAATAAGAAAAAAGTTTCATTTCAAACTTGAATCGATCGAACGGCCCGCGCTTTTTTCCTACTTAATAGACATGTATTCTCACGATAAATAGATAATCTGCTCCACGCAAGAAGAATTTACTTGTATTCGGTAATGAATGTAATCTTTGTGGAAAAAAATTGCTGAAAAACGCTGAAAAATGCTGAAAAATACTGAAGAGTGTCAGTTTCAGCGATTTTTTAGTATTTTTCAGAATTTTTCAGAATTTTTTTGAGGACGCTCGTTGGTGAAATGGAGGTTTGAAGACTACTAGAAAATGCTGAAAAATGCTAAAAAATACTGAAAAGTGCCAGTTTTAGCAGTTTTTCAGTATTTTTCAACATTTTGTAGAGGACGCTCGTTGGTGAAATAGAGATTTGATAACTGCTAAAAAAACGCTGGAAAATGCTGATAATTACTGATTGACAAATGCTAAAAATGCTGAAAAACTGCTAAAATTGGGACTTTTCTGCGTTTTTCAGTATTTTTCAGTAACTTTTTTCCACAAGGGCTATATTATAGTCATGATAATAAGCACGATAGTAACGAGTTTGTTTGTTTTTTATATATATAAAACGATTATAAAACGAATGAGATTGAAAACTGAAACGGTTCTAAAATACCAATCGTAAACAAAATTTGTTTTTGTTTCATATTCAATTCAATTTTTATGACCTTCAAAGTGTAAACAATTAGTTTTTACATTTCCATTACCTTCCAGATGTTTATTACTTATTATTACATGACCTTTCATTTGTTTGACCTTCAAAATATAAACAATTAGTTTTTACATTTACATGACCTTCCAGATGTTGACAAACATTATTTATTTACATTCGCAGTTTTAAAATCATTTCGTCTTTCCCTTCCATATAAAACGGTTTATTTCAGTTACAATAACGGTCAAAAAGTAACCCTATTCAAATTCATAACAAGTCAATTTCTTTTCATTCAAATATTAAATTTCTAATTTTTGACAATTTGTTTACGTTCTGAGAATGACAGATTGCTGTTATTACAAGTGTAAACAAACGATGTTTCCTAAATATTTGAAAGGGCAAATTAACCAAAACAAGATTTACAATGTTTGTTTGCTTCTGAAAGACTTAAAACTGGAGTCAGATACAAAACAATGCTTGTTTACGCGTTGATTTTTGAAAATACAGTTTATTTGCCGATCTCATAAAGTTTTTGTGTAGAAATTACAGGAATACTCATTTCCGATGCAAATTTCAAACGTAAATTAATATCATGAATATTAACACTGTCCATTACTACATATTTTTTTATTAAAATTTAATTTATAAGATTTTTTGAATTATAATAAAATATGCATCAGGAAAATAAGTTTTATCGAGACAATTTTTTTTATTTATTTTGAAATTGATAAATAGATAAATAAACGAATGAATAAAAATAAATAAACAGAGAAAGTAAATAAATAAACAGATAATGTAAATAAACAGATAAAATAAATAAATAAACAAAATAAGTAAACAAAAAATAAAACTAATAAAAAATTGAAATAAATCGAAAATAATTTATTGGAAATGTAGAAACGAGATCTTTTAGTGTGATTTTTTTTTAGTAAACGACTACAATTTATTTGTCCGTCAAGTGTAATTTTTTCCGCGAAAAAAAAGAAAAAAAAAAGGCCGCCAGAGTCATAGTGACCTACAGTGTTACTATTCGAGATTAGGAAGTTTCCCATGGTATGAAAAAAAATATAGCCATTAAAATAATGCACACGTTCTCGGAGCACGTTACATTAATATGTGATGAATGTAAAACATGCCGTGACTGGACAGCGTGTATCAAGTGGATAATAGTAAACGTAACAAACAGCATTTTACGATACCGCAATATGAAATTGTAGGGCCATTATGTAATTATGCATTTTTACGCGAGCCGCTAAAAGATGGGGGTGATACTTTTGTGAGATAAGAATGGCGCAGCCTTTTGCGTCCGGTACAGGTGCAACGGGGAAATTCTTTCATCTTTACCTCTGAGGCTAAAGTTCAAATCCTAATTTGAAATTTTTTTTACATTTTATAATTTTTTTTCAATCGTTTGAAACGTAATTTAACTTTTTCTTAATTGGAAACTTAAATTTTTGGAATTTTAAATATGTTTATATATTTTTTTTTATTTTTGGTAATTATTGACTAAATATAGACCCATGTATAATGGGGGGGGGGGGGGGGGTCGATAGGTCCAAAATTACCGTACTTTTAATATTTTTAGTGTTTTAGTGTTGCATTTTTTTAAAATAATTTTAGGGCAATTTGGATGAATGTTTGTTTAAACAACGATAAATTTGGACTCGTGGAAAAAGAGTAAATATGACATTAAAGTGGTTGTTACGTGCTTTCACGACTATTTTTTCGTAAACAGGATATTACGACATTTCACTCTGGATAAAGCAGGCGCTGAGTGCGCAACTTCGATGCATAATATATTAAAGTGTGTACGCGTGTCATAAGAGTTATCATTCTATGAGTGTTAATTATAACCGTACCATTAATAAAAAAAAAAAACGTTCGAGTCAATACGTTTCAGTGCATTTCGACAGTTTTCATTTTCATTTTCTTGTTCATTTTCCATTACGGATAAAACAGTGGCAAAAATGGTTTTAAAAACAAATTTATTTATGTTTCTCACATTAAAATAAACAATTTTCATTTTTATTGCCATTTTATTATTTTTTGTTTTTATCGGTTTGTTTATTTACGTTGATTTGTTTATTTTTATTTTTTTGTTTGTTTATTGCTTTGTTTATTTATATTGATTTGTTTATTTTGATTATTTTGTTTGTTTATTGTTTTGTTTTTGTTGTTTATTTATTTATTTCTTTTCCAAGAAATTGAAATTATAAACAAAAATTGTAATATTAATGAGGATAAAAAGTATTTTTGACTTTTATAATAATTACGAAAAAAAATCAAGTCTCTATGTAAAGCGTTTGTTACGAAACTTGTAAAATTGTCCTAGATCCATGCAAGCGGGTACTGATATCCCATATATATATATATATGATTGCGTATATTTAAACTTACAATTTACTTCAGTTCTTTCCCTGTAACGCAAACTGACACCCGAAACGTATTTTTATTGCAATTATCAATGTACACGTTATCACTCAAATCAACGTCGATGGCACGTTTCGCTTTATTTTCAAATAATTGCTACACTAAGTTATTGCGTGCAATTTATTGTTATATGGTATTTTTGTAGTGGAATTTGTTTTTTTCTCATTATTTATTGTTTTTTATTTTGTTTATTTATTTATTACTTTTTCAAGAAATTGAACAACAATAATTACAAAATAATAATAAATTTAAAAAGTATTAATCTTAAAACTTTGAATTATTTAATTCTATTGTTTCAATATTATACTTTTAAACTATTATATTTTATTTTTTTTATGAGCTTTTATCAAATTACAAACTGAAATGTTTAATAATTATTTATAAATAAAGTATAACGTCATACATGTGGGGTTAAACCGTCGGTATAAATTAAAATTGTTAACAATTATTAATAACAAATATACGTTATAAAGATTCGAATTTGTTTCGTTAGTTTTGTTAGTTTTGTTAGTTTCGTTAGTTTCGTTAGTCTCGTTAGTCTCGTTAGTTTGATACACAGTTTAGAGCGCGGTTGCATGGATCTGTTTGAAAATAAAAATTACGAGTTGCTTTTAAATTAATTGTGCGTCATTACAGTTATGAATCGGCACGCGCGGCCGCAAAGATGTTTGGCAGAACAAACGACGGGTGTATTTAAACGAAAATACGATTGACACAAGTGTTTCACGTGACGACAAGCAGAAATATTCCTTTTACACTAGTGGAGTACAATCCGAGTTGAAATCGCAATATTTAAACCCAATTTGGCGGTCGTAAAAAATTTTTCAAATTTCGCAAAAACCATAGAATAGTTGTGAACGATAACTCACACGATCGGCTCATCAATCCTCGCCACTCGTAACTCAAAAATTCAAAGGTCCCGTAATAATCCACGTCACTTTTCACAAGATTAACCCAAAATTGCCCGAAAAATGTCCCGCATTGTTTATTTTCTTTTTTCGAATATATTTCAAGTTTTTATTGAAATGATAAATAAAAAAAAACAAAATATGATATTTTAAAATAATGAGTGGAGGGGGTGTAACGTATTTAACGTATTTTTTGGGGGGTGGGGGTGTGGACAGAAAGGGAAACGAAATAAAAGAGTCGAAACGTTGTCGCCACGTGCGACGAAAGTTATTCGCGAGCGAAAATTGTGGCGGTGGAGCGCCTGCACGGATTGCGAATGAGCACTGAGAAAATTGCAGCGAATGCAAAACAAGCGTAGTCGGGGCGCGCCGCGGCAGCACAATCGCGGCCGCGACGCCGGCGGCCGCGAGGCTCCCGCGATTCGGAGAAGTCCACGAAATGTACCCTTCCACGTCGATTTTATGTGTCACGTTGAGCCGTGTCAACAATTTTAGCGCCTCGCGTGCGCTATACCTCCGATCGCGGCTTTCTATTTACAAACGATACAAATGCACCGGCATTATTACGAATTATTGTTCCGTTTTCAATCCGGGTTAACGGCGAAATGCGACCCGAAAACTTACTCTTTCGTCAATTTTTCAGAATCTTATGGAATTCCTAAGGATTTGAAAAGTTATCTATACAAATAAGTAATATTTGTAAGCGTTTTCAAAGGCATCATATAAAAATTAGATAATAAGAAAATAATAATTTTTATATTAGGAAGAATAATGTGAGAAAGAAGTATCATAAATTATTATTATTTGCATCAATTTAAGGATAAGTTAGAAGATTAATACTTCTACTATAAGCGGTAGTAAAGTTTAAAAACTGTATACTAGTTAGTAATTTGGAAATACAAAATTTTTGTGTCCAAAGAAAATAATTATTTACTCAATATTTATATAATATTGTGTACATAATTTAGAAATATTATATAAATAAGCCGTTTTCGAAGATAAAAATATAAACAAAAAGTAGATAATATGTTAAAGAGCAAAACAATAACATCATTTATACTTTTCTCAAATAAGCTCATGTGGACTTAAAAATAATTAAAAATAAGGTTTGTTTGCATGCTGCATTTTGAAATCTTTTTATTCTTCGATCCCGTATCAATGTGAGACTGTCGATACAGAAAAATTTGTCGCATCGAAGAAATAACCGCGCTTGAACATTTTTGTTGTAAATGAGTCGGCGGCGTGCGCGATAAAATCGCGTTTTAAAAAGCATTTTGACGTTGCGCGAGTATTTGGACGACGGCAACGAAAATCGGCACTGCAACAGCTGTTGTTTTGCAGCTGCTGCATATAAAGCGGCAATTAAAAATAGCTTTATTTGTTCTAATGGCTAATTTCAATGGTCGATATAAATAGTATTTTATTTTGCCGAACCGAAGAATAAAATGTTTTTCGAAGTTAAAAGCGTAAACAAAAATTGTTTGTCAACACGCGAAAGGTCAAATTAGGAAAATAAAAACAATAACAATATTTGTTGATCATTGTTATTGTTCTTATTTTTTCAACGACAATTTCTTACGGGAGGATATTTACAATGAGATCCGAATTTAGAATATTAGGACAAGTTTTGAGCGTTACACAACTGTATTTATGTTTGAAGTTATCTGCGCATGCGCCGTGCATGTATAGTCTATGAAAAATCATTTATATAAATATATCTATTAGTTATTATACATGGCAAAGACCATGTTTGTGTGAATATAAAATATATAAGACGTACTGAAGCCCGAAGAAGTCGTACTTTACAGAACATACACAAGTCGTATTAAGTTTAAATATAATCAGTTACATATATAATTAAAATATTACTAATTTATATATTATGCATCTACTTTGTTCAGTTACAATTTAACCTGAAGTAACTATGTGCATCATATTTATATTAAAGCTTCATTATAATTGTTTATAAATAATTTTAATATTAAGTTATGCTAGTCATTATAACTCTCGAACATAAATATTTCTTATAATTTCGTTAACATTTCTGTTGATAAATTTTACAGTTGAAAAACATTCGAATAAACTAAAATAAAAATCTGTGATTAAAATTCAAGTTCCACATCGTTTGAGTTCATTTTGGATTACATGAAAATCCGTGCCAATACTTGAGATAATACAATTCGTATGCGAGGCATAAAAAAATCGGCCCCGGCGAGTTTCGAACTGGAAGCGGGCCGATTTATCATTGGCGCGCAATGAAAAAGTGCCGAAGACAAACAAGCGGGCCGCGCGCAATTGAAATGCAAATGCAAAAAGCAGCGAGCAATGCAGGAAAAGTGGCCCGCCGAAATGTAACGCCCGGAGTCCGCAACGCGAAATAAATCAGGGCGCTCTGAACTCGTGGTGCGCGCCGACGTTAATATCGCAAAAGAATCGTGATTCATGGCGGGCGCGCGCGCTCCTCACCGGGCCGTAACGACAATTACGGCGGCCAAAGTACCCCGGGTTGCATCGCGCGCCCGCAAAATGTATGCATTCCGCCTTTTGCATCCAGCGCAATAATTCCGCCGGCGTCGCCGCGTTCCCGCTCGGCTTATATTGCCTCGGAATTGCTAATTGGAAGAAGCCCACGGCTTCGGCTTTTTCGGGGGCTCCGCGCACCCTCCGCAAAAGCGCCACGAGTGCACTTCAGTCGTAAAAAAAGGAAAAAAAAGGAAAATGAAAAAGGAGGAGAAAAAAGAAAATTCCGCGTAATTCGTTCCAGCCTCTATGAACAGCCGTACTCTTTTTGCGGCCGAAAACAATGCGTTTTTAGGTTCCATTCGCGGTAAAAGCGCTGGTTCAAGTGGCCGCCGAGGTAACGAGGGTCGGATCACTCGGCCAAGGCCGGGGTTCGATTCCCCCCGTCAGCCTCGCAATTAATCCAATTTTTCCTCAGACTCCTGCCACTCGCCGACTTTATTATTATTACATTGTAAAAATAATGTCGCCATTATGCCGCCGCAATTACATTTCAATTACTATTTGGGGTCGCATTGCGTCTGCTATATTTAATTTCATCATCTCCGGGATTGCGAGCCGATGTTATCGTTATGCTTGTAATATTTGTAAGGTTAAGGAATTGCGCGACTTTATTATTTGCACCCCAACGAAATCATTTGCTCATTAGCCACGGAATTCGCGTCGAGTGAACGTTTTGAGCATTTGCTCGATTATCGCACCGAAGGAGAAATAATTTTCAAGACGCAAAATTTAAATAATTATTTGTCTTTGCCATTCAGTGCACAATGGGCTACTTAAAGAATGTAAAAGCAATAGCAATTATCAATAATAATAAGTAACAAAAGATATTGCTGTTGTTTTTATCTTTGTAATAAACTGTAAAAATTTTTATTAATAATAAAGTAAATTATAGTTCATTTAAAAATATTTCACACTACTTTATTAGTTTGAAAAATTGTTGCTCAAGACAACTTTATTATATTTTTTTCTTTTTTTTTTATTATATTTATTATATTTATATTCTTATTCGAGTTTCGAATGATCGACCTCAATGTTCAAAGTTTATTCTCTTATTCCTACGCTATGAACGTTTTTCATTGGACATAATGTAAATTTTATTAATAGGCCGTTAATATTGATCAAGGTGTAGTTAATATTAATGCGTCGTTAATATTGATTAATGCGTAGTCAATATTGACTAATATGCTGTTAATGCTGATTATTGTGCTGTTACTATTAACTAATGCGTTGTTAATACTGATTAATGCGTCATTAATATTGACTAATATGCTATTACTACTAATTATTGTGCTGCTAATATAAACTAATGCGTCGTTAATATTGATTAGTGCGTTATTAATATTAATCAGTGTACCGTTAATATTGATTAATGTGTCGTTTATTTTACAAATAAGCAAATAGAATCATTATTCCAATTTAGTATTTAGAAATGATTAATAAAAGCGATCAACGCGTAATTGTGGGGGAATGAATTATTGATGTTAATCCGGCGAGTGACACGTATGAATAGTTCGAATTTACAAGAATACACGTGATTTAAGGTGCATCAAAGTGGAGGAGCGACGCACGCGTCACTTCGCGGAACGGATACGCGATTCTCACGCGCGTTGACGTCTCCGCGAAATTTAACTGGATACGTTTATACATCGAAGCGAGAACATTATCGGGCGATAGAGCGCTTCTCGGGATGCCTGCCAGGCGGCAGGATCGTAACGTCCGATCGCGGGACCCCCCACGGCGTCGCGCGCTTATGTTTGTTTAACAATTGTTGTTACCGGCGACGCGCGATATCGCGTCGCATTGTTATGACTGCGCTTTTATCGTGACACACGGCCGTCAGCACTCTGGCTTTAATTACAGCATTTTTCCGACCGCTCAAATTCGAACGTTTTCGCCGGAACCGCTCCGATTTCCCCCGTTCCGCTTCCAACAAAGTGACCGCAATTTTCCCGCGCCGCTTTGCTTGCTTTTATCGCCGTCTTGCGATTACTTTAATGCTGAAATTGAGGCGCGCGTAAAAAAGTGGAGGAAGGAGAGAGACCGTAGAGGGAGAGAAAAAAAAGCTGTCGCCAAGCGAGGCGTCATCGCCGCTTTTATGGATTTCGAAACGAGATTGTCGAATTTTCGACGTGGGAAAAAAGATACGCCGGTGCAGAGTGGGAGACTTTCCTCGACTTAAAGAGATAACGATTATCTCCGCGCCAAGATACGTTCCACAAACACTCATTTGTCCTGCATCTGGTGCGGAGATTTGCAGTCGACTTAGTCATGCGAGGTCTCACAATTATTCGTTCGAAAGAAGGAAGGGGGGGGGCGAAAGAAAAAAATAGGAAAAAAGGTCTCGGTTATCAGTTTTTCTTTCCTCGTTCAACTTAAGGCATTGAAATAAATGAGAAGAGATTTACATTATGGCCTGTAACCATTTAAAGAACAAACATAAATAGTTGATTTTTGGCCACTTTTAAATAGGGAAGGAAAAAAAAATATCGGCGTTTGAAGGAGGGAAAAGGGTTGATCGTACCAATCGATAAGTTGGAGTACGATTCCTCGCGGGAGAATAAAAATTAGCGGGTATAATAAGCCCGGTAAAATACGTCGCGAGAGGTGGGGGGTGGGGGGTTACATTGATGTTTACAAACAAATAAGCATAAACAAAGCGAGGCTCTCGGGTGTATTTAGCCCCCGCGGTCTGGCGGTTCTCGTGATAAAAGCGAAATTGACTGGCGGGAAGGAGCGCAGGAGGGTCGAAAGAGGTAAGGAATGCCTAAGTTGGGTAAATGCGTGCGCGCGCGTGTGAGAAAGGGCGCGGGATTTGTATTCGCGGGGCGAAATCGATTGGCAGCGCTGTGCAGCGGCGTGCACCACCCGGCGAGCGAAGGGTGAGGCCAAGTTGGACGAGGGGGGTAACCTTGACCCGGGGATGAACGACCCTCCCGCGGCTCCCAGCCGCCCCCGCTTTCAGCAGCCCACTTCGAGACTTTCCCGCGCACCCTTTGTTTCCTCCGCGCCGCTTCCTTTCGCCGCTATCTCCGCGGCGTCTATTTTCCCCGCTACTTTCACTCTCTTTTACTACTTCTCTCTTCCCGCTCTCGCTTTTTCTCTCTCTTCACCGACGGGGCTTCTCTTCCCGCCAAAAATTTTACGCCGTTCCGCTCGTTCTATTCCGGAATTAACGCTTTTCGGTAATAAATAGAAAATTTACTTTGTGCAAGAAGAATTTACTTATAGTCAGTAATGAATGTAATCTCCTTTGTGGATAAAAGTTACTGAAAAATGTTGCAAGATGCTGAAAAATGCTGAAAAATTCCAATTTTAGCAGTTTTTCAGTGTTTTCAACATTTTTCAACATTTTCGAGCATTCTTTTCCACAAGGGTAGTTTCCTATTCTTGGCTTTAGTGCTTTGTCAACATTATATTAATGCGTACATCTTTGTAACAATATTGCTTATGGTTGATACTTGCAAAGGTTGAACAGAGTGGAATTCAGTAAACGTTCTTAATTAAGAAATACAAACAAATCAATCGATTCTTGCCTCGGGAAAATGGTCAAAAATGTTCAAAGTGAAAATTGAATTTGGGATACAGTGAGTGTTTGATGACAATCATTAATAAAGAAATTCTTGAATTAAAGTTAAAATTATATGGAATTTAGACGAAATTAAATTCATGATATTGATAGTTTTTTATAATGCCCAAATTAGATTCAGTTTCGTAATTGAATTTGTATAAAGTCGATAAACATACAGTTTCGAAAAAGAAAACATTACCATCTATTTCCAATTATTAGAAATACTGATGTTATCGACCTTTGGTATAATTCAATAAGCAAATGTTTAAAATCATAGGAAAGATTAAATTGACATTCTAAAGGTCATAAAAATAAAATGAAAACAATTCAGAAAAAAAGTAATATTAAAAAATTAAAACACTTTTTTATCTATTTAGGAATACGTCCGAAAAGGGAAATTTTTGACTGTTAATAGTAATAAAAAAGATAAACATATGAGCAATTTTTAGTATTTTTGTGTTAAAAGCTCCTATATGATTTTCAAATTGTATTATTGATTATAGCAGATATATTGACTTTTCCAATATATCCTATATATTGGTATAAAAAAGAAGCAATTTATAATACTTCTTTTATCTCGGTGTAGGTTTCCCTTTGTTTTTGCCCACAAACAGAAATAATACCGCAACTATTATTACACTTTACTGCAATCAGAGGATAAATTCTTCATGTTATCATTATTCCAATAAAAGTGTGGTAAATACAAAAAAAAGTACACTAGTAGTATATTAGTAGCTGCTACTATATTTTATAATAATTCAATACTTGTATTTATAATATTTCTTATAATATGATACTATATACAAAAAATATTACAAAAAAATGTCAACGTATTATTTCTTTCTGTGTACTTATTTTCGCAGAATTATATATAATTAGTTATATATCTCATAATTATAAGAATAACGTAATGTTACGATTAATAACGTTAGTCCTAAAGTCATTAATGGTCCTATTTCTTTTAAACCTGCAGATCATGAGTACATTACGCACGTGGAATTCGTCATTAGGGCATTGAATATTGCGAATTACTGTCAGGACATTGGACGGTTCGAAAAAAGATATTCTCGGTATATCCAGGTAAGTGTAAAACAATAAAAATAAATCGATATTTATGTTCATAATTATTATCCATGTAAAAGTCAACATATATGTCTTATATGATTTTCACCGCATGAATGTCTTATATATGTTCCCTAGTAATTAAGAATATCGTTGGAACATTCTGAGGACATAATTTTACATCTTTACAAATGTCCCAAGAATGTTTTTTTAATATCGTAAAATATCTTTATGTCCAATGTGAATAATATTCTCAGAATATTATTTGATAATATCTTTCGGATATCCTGAGGATATTTTTAGTACGTTTATTATTAAACGTGAAAATTAAATTACAAAATATCTTCCGGATATTCATGGGACATTTAAGTATTATATGTTAAATACTTAAACAATTTAAAAAAATATAAAATATTTTACATTTTATTATACTTTTATAGTTTAAATATCCTGGAGATATTTTGTAATTTAATTTTCACGATTAATACTAAACGTTCTAAAAATATCCTCAGGATACCCGAAAGATATTATAAAATAATATTCTGAGAATATTATTCACATTGGACATAAAGATATACTGTGTATATCTTCAGGATATTTTACGGTATTAAAAAAACATTCTTGGGACATTTGTGAATATGTAAAATGATGTTCTCAGAATGTTCCAACGATATTCTTTACTACTAGGCTTATATCATGTTAAAATCAACATATATGGAATATGTCAGGTATATAGGCGACATATTGGACAATAGGCGGTATATGAAGCATATATGAGGCATATGAGCGACATATATGGGGCATATACGTAGCCATATATGTGACCTCTGCAGGTATATATACGATGTCTGAGTCAAACATACGTACGGCATATATGACCGATATATATAGCCCATATGTCGCATATATATATATAAATTTTTACGTGGGTACACTTGAAAGCTAACTGATAAGAAATATTCTTGAAATAGATTATAAACGTTGAAATACGAAAATATAAACGGATCTCGGAACAGTTTCTACAATAGCACACGTACAGTTGTTTACGCATCACGTTTATTTTTTTATCATCACCGAATTTCGTTTGAAATTCATGCGACCCGCAGCTTAAGAAAAGCTTTCCGGAAAAATGACTACACTATTGTAATAATGCTACCATAAAGTGGGGCACATCCGCGTGTTTACAACCCGAGACCATAAGCAATGCCGGCGATTCCCGTGTAAAATGGAACGTGGCAAGAATCGTCGTTATATTTATATAGAAATATACCGCGGTAAATAACACCATTGGCGGGCGCTATTAAGACCCGGTATAATTTCAAATATGTTCCTTTATGTGCGTCGCGCCGCCGAGACCCCATTCGTCGTTTGATATTTGTTCCCGCGTTTGATTATTTGTCCGTCATTTGGTTGCTTTATTGGATACCGAAATGGACACAAAAGACTCCTTTTTTTTCTTTCTTTCCTTTGCCCCCCCCCTCCAGCGCACTTCCCGGCGACACCTGAAACGACTCTCAACCGAGTCATTTTCCGGGAAACGAAAACGGATCTTTTTCGACGGTGGCGCCATCTTGCGCGTCGGATAATTAAAGCCGGAGATTAGGAGCGGAATTATTCGTAATAATATGTTAATGGCCGGTTGGCAACGCAACATCTTTGTTCTCGATGTTCACGCATGACCGAGGCAGGACACGTTGGATTCGCAGAAACGATGATCTGGCGGTATTGCATATGCCCGAAAAGTCCGTCAGATGGGAAGCGAAACGAAGGCCATCAGCTAGAGTTTCTATATCGTGGCTATATTAATCAATACTACTTATCTCGCCTTGTTTTCTTTACACGACGACACTCGCAGGAACGGGTTTTTTTTTAGCGTTTTGACTAACGATAACGATTCGCCATGAATTATTCAAAGGTCCCGCAATTGAAATGCTACTTTGGCCGACTAATTTTTTCGTCTTCCTTTTCTTCGCGCTTAATCCCGCGGCCAATTTATCGCCCGACCGACGGATTTCGTCGGTTAGCGCGTTTGAAATGCGCGCCAAAATGATTTACGCGCGCGGCCGTGGTGGGGGCGCGCGCGACTCCCGCGCGAGTCAACGGAGAAGAACGTCGCGGAATTGCGCGGACTAATTTTGATAATTATTCCGATCTTGAATGTTCGTTCGATATTTTGTGCGGGGAATATTTTGGTGTTACAAAGGTATTTGTGAAATTGTGGTATTTATTGCTTTAAGGTTACCGGGAAACTTTGTTCGCTGTAAAAGTGAACTCAAACAAAGAGCTAAAAATAGTTCAATGACATAACGGACTACCCGTCGAGGTCGAATCTACATATAAATAAGAAGTGGGAAAATTTGTCCTATTCACGGTTGGGGAACAAACAAATTCTATGAATTTACCCGTATTAGATTGAATGAACTGGCAATAAGCATTATTTAGTTTTGTTAGTTTTCCTAGGTTCGTTAGTTTTAGACCTTCCAAGAATCGAAAAGCTGTTTCCGGTAATTTTAACGATCACCAAAAGTTTCAAGCCACAAATGGTTTCAAGTACATACTTACAATGGGGGATATAGGTTAGGAGTATTCAACGGTGCCACCTGGCGATAAAAATATGAAACTTGCAAGAATTAACTCATCTTTTGTTTAACTTAAAATTAATACCATTCAAATCTCAACGTTATGTTAATACTTTTAAGTCAAAAAAAAGAAGATTTCTTAAGCTTCAGAATTTCGTTACTAGGTGGCGCTGCTGGGCACTTATGGCTGCAAAAATAAAGCAAAAACATGGGTTGCGATTGGTGGGGGGTAAATTTTTTTAACCAACAAATTTCATCCATCGAAGTTTAGTGTTGAAAGGATCAAATTATAAAGTTATGGAGTGGAAAAAAAGAAAAAAAGAGGACTTAGAGACAAGTAGCTTTGCAACGAGCGAAGACTGTCAATCACTTCTTTAAATATTTAACTCGACGATCAACAACATTTTTCTGTTCGACGGTTAATGAAGTGAAATTGACACGAGCGATAGGTTTTTTCGACTCGATCCTTTAATTACGATTTCAGAGGGACAACCTCCGGGCCAATATGGAATTAATGTTGCGCGACTCACTGCTCGTCAAGGCTAAATCCAAATGAGACGTCTGCTATGTCCTTACCTGAAACAAACAGAAAAAAAAGTGCAACGTTAACAAACCGGTCATTGATTTGCCGTAACGTCGTTACGACGCCTATTGTTATGGCGATTGGATTTTATTTAACTCTCGCCGGTAGATTTTTCTTTGCGCACGATAAAATGGTAAACTTAATCAGACACGTAGTTTAGCCAACGTTATAATCAAATCAACCGATCTAGAAAGATAGAAATGTATCAACCGTTACGTAATGAAATTAACATAAATTCCAAGACTTTAAAGACGTGAATAATATAAAAAACTGTGTTGTTGTTATTTTATGAATAATGAATTAGTATTGGTATAATTATATGAGATTATGGTGTGCAATTGTTTTCATCATGGTAGCTAATCTGGTTAAAAAATTCATTGACTTTTATTGCACAGGGAGAAATTTATTAGCGAAAAAGTAGTAGAAAAAAATGTATGATCGAGGATTAGAACTCGTTACCTCGGAGTCATCAGTGGCGCCATCTACCACCACTCTATATCGTTGCTTAGAAGTACAGGTTTTTTTTAATGACGAAAATAAAATATTTTTTTCAGACGACTACAATGCAGAGTAGTGGTAAAGCTTGTAATTGGTTGCTGCGAGATTAAGAGTTCTATTTCTTGCAATTTTTTTTAGTACGTTTAAGTATATTAATATAAGGTAAATAAATATAAGGTAAAATTTCACCTTTCAACTTTCACAATGAATAAAATATCATACTCGGCATGAAAATAAGTGATTTAATGTTGGTAGCCCTTTGATTTTGGTTTGGGTTACCAACCTAAAGCCACGTTTTTCATCGTTAAGTAACATACTATTTTTTAATATTACTTTATATTACTTTATATTATAAGGAATACTATAAATGCATACATTCCCCGAGTTATTACAAAAAATATTAGCAACTGCTAATAAATTTATCTCAGTATAAATCCGATTAAAACTGCTATTGACTTTCAGTGAAATTGAATTTATTAATCTCGAGTAATAATTCAATTATTATTGGGAATCGAATAAGTCATTGATGATGACTGCCATTTGACAAAAGTTGGCTCAATAATTTAGTTATGATCACAATTTTCTGATGTAAAATATTATATCATAAGGTTGAACATCTCTCAACAAGATTACCTTAAAATATTAGCGATTTTGTACCCAAATTACTTTTTTTGTCATTCAAACGAGTGAGAGAAGTCGTGAATGCTTAAAAAGTTGAAGAACTGAGAATTTGACGTCGATGACAAAGAACGTAGTAGAAGACCGAAAGTTTACAATTCAGTCACTTTTCAATTTTAATAGGATTTTTAATCGGATTTAATAAGAATTAGTTACTTTTTTAATTAGGGAACAAATAACATGAAATGTTAGTTTACTTATAGTGTTATTGTTTAAAAAAAGTAAAATTTTGAATAAAGTCAAAAAAAAGTAACATTGTATATTTACACAAATATATCACGTAAACATTTTTTAACCACATTTCCAGGCGATTTCGTAATATTTTTAAAACATTAAAGTCAAAAAAGGACACTCATAAAAGCTTATTAGGCAAAATTTCCTGACTAGTGATTTCGATTGGCGATATTGATTGTAAAGAAAAATACTTTTTTTTTCTAAAAAAAAGCAATATTTGTCGCACAGGCTTGGCTCGGGAGGGCTCCTCGTGGCGCTTGTTCTGGATCGATTCGGCCAGACTAGAAAAGTTTCAACTAAAACGATTACCGGTGAAAGCTCGAGCCACGCGCTGATAAAAGTTAATTACCACGCGGTTCAATTTTGGTGGGAAGCTTTTCTTGCCAATCGGCGCTTCTTGGAAAAAAAAAACATTTGTTTTTGTTTGTGTTCTGTTCGAGCGTTCCGTGGGAAGTTGCGTCATTGAAAAACATTGTTAATAAATATTTTAAGAACATTTTAATTTTCATTCAATTTTATATTTGAGTTCACTAATATTGGCGGTGGAATATATATGCTGAGCAAGAGGGTGATATATACCTTAATAGCAATAGTTATTTTTGTCATACCTACGGTGAAAACTCGTCATGTTGTACTTGTAAACTATGCGGAATAAAGGTTATTTTGCACTCTCTTCAAAACCGTGCGAACATATACTTTCCGCACAGTTTTCTGTGCAAAATAACCTTTATTCCGCATAGTTTACAAGTACAACATGACTCGTTTTCACCATAGATATGACAAAAAATAGTGTGTGTATCGCGAGCGGATGGGGATATTTCACACTCGTGTGTTGGCAACACTCATGCGAAATATCGCCCATTCCGCTCTTGATACACAAATAATATTTTTGGTACATTCTGAAAATATTCTGAATATACCAAGGAAATATTCTAATGTCCGGCAACAGGAATATTTCTGGTGTATTTTTGGGTGATTTGTGTCTTTTTAATATTCCAGAAATGTTCCATAAATATTTCTGTATTTGGACATGGGAATATTTTTGACAAATATTTTTGGAATATTCTGGAATATTTCTTGCTATTAGGGTATGTATAGTGAGAAAAATATTTAGGGAACATTATCAAAATGTTCCAGAAATATTTGTAAAAAATATTCTTCTGTTCAATCTTCTAAACAAAAAGGATTCATAACAGTTATGGATATTTAATGAATGTTAAAAAATATATTTTTGTATATGACTACCCTAATAGCATAGAATACTTTTGGTACATTCTAAAAATATTTGAAATGTATCAAAGAAATATTCTTATGTTATGCTCAGAAATATTCCTAGTATATTCATGGGGGGATTAAACCCCCCTTTTAAATAAAAAAAATTTTTAATATCCCAAAAATATACCATAAATAATTCTGGCATGGGCGTGAGAATATTTTTTCAGATCATTCCTAGAATGACTTTGGATATTCTGTGCTACAAGGTCAATTAAATATACAATAATTCTTGCTACATAAATTTTGTATTTATATAAGAACTGTAATTGTCATATTATAAATTTGTTAAATATTGTAACATATATTTTGAGAATGAACTATATTCAATTTTATTTATTAAATAGACTTAGTAAAGTCCAATCACTTCCAATTCTTAATATTGAAAATATATTTTTCCCAGTGATCTAGAATTATTTTCGATATATTTCTGATATAATAAAAAAATAGTAATTTCTGAAGAATATACTAGGAATACTTGTGTAATAGTCAAGTGTATTCCTTGCTATAAGGACCAGCTCAATATAATCTATTAGTTCCAAAAAATATTTCCAGATATTTCAGAAATATTTTTCAAAAAATATTCCTATGTCCAATCCGAGGAATATTAAATAATAATAATTTCCAAAAAACATACTATGAATATTTCTGAAGTTGGACAATACATTATTTTTAGATTATGCTAGGAATATTCTTTGCTAGTAGTTTCTCCTCGACAAGGTTTTATAATACGAAAGAATATTCAATAATATTCCACAAATAGTTGTCAAAAATATTCAGGCGTCCAATCTTAGAAATATTACGGATATTCTGGTATATTAAAAAAATATTCCCCAAGAATATATTATACGTGTGTTTGTAAGCACAAAGAAAAAAGTATGAACAAATATTACTGCACTTTATAGTTATAACTTTACTAAGCTGAACTCTAATAAATTATACAAATCTTGTACTCATCCGAATATCAATTTATTAAAATACCACAACAAATTGTTTTACGTCAACCTTGTTATACAGTGTAGCAATTTTTGTTCCAATCTACTTTCGGCGTGTATATACACATATACACTTTGTATATAGGAAAGAGCGAAAGAGAGCGATCGGCTGAAAAATGATGGCGAATGCAAGGACTAGTTCCACGAAACTCATTGGTCTACGGTTAAATTATTTATGGCGATGCGAAATTAAAAGTCTCGTTCCAGCTCGAGAAGCGCCGTTCGGCTAACGACGTCAATTCGCAGCCTCCTCCGCCTCAAACCCC
>JABFPN010001040.1:0-34031 GCA_022817305.1 Leptoteleia sp. ZL-2020
CCCCCTTTCCCCCCCCCCCAAAAAAAAAAGAAGAAACAAAGTTACTCAGAATATACGTGTATAAAAATGTACTCGTAAAAATGCGCATATCCTGGCTGTGGATATGGCAGAAAATTGTGAATGGAGGCAGTTGGGAAAAAGAAAGACAAAATGCCTTTAAAAATATTTAAAAAATTGATAAAGAAAAAGAGGAAAGAAAAAAGGTCAGAAGCGGTTAACGAAAAGTCGGAGCTTATAATTATAAGGTGAACGTGGTAAATGTTAACCGCATTGTTAATTTAAAGAATCGTTACAAGTTCTGTTTTTGTTTTCGTTTTTTTTTTTTTTTTAGTGATGTAAAAGAAAATTCTCAATGCAAAGTAACGCGCGTTAAATGCATAACAATTTGCAAATTTTTGAGTAAAAAAGCATTAAGAATTTTTAATTGAATTTAAAAGAAGTGTTTCGAAAATGGGTTTATTTTGACATAATTCGTTGAAGCTATAAAAAAAAAATTCATAAAATTGCTATCGTATGCATAAAATTTGAAAAAAAAAGAAAATTCTATCGAGGTAATCAAACGTGCATTTTTAAATAATTTTAATTTTCAAATTTTGTTAGAGTATCATGAATACTGTAGTTTTTATGTAGTCAGCATATGACACGTTTACCTTGCGCACAAAAAAAACTATGAGAGGAAATTAAACAGCGAAAAAATGTTTCTGATTTTTGAAACAAGCACGTTTTTCACTCCAAATAATCGTGGTATCAGGAAAATTTCACCATGGAGTAAAATTCTACCTTACGCTGGTAGATAATTCTACTACAGCCGTGCTAACTTTTTCTTACCATTCTTGGCTGATATTTCCTAGCATAGTTTTTTTCATTTTGGGTATGCGATTAACCTCGCTAAAGTTTATGGTTTTGTATGATATGTAATTGTTTTTTCATGTAAACACACATATGCGTAAGCAAAATAATTGTGTATAATTATGTGTGTTGGTGTGAAAGCATATGTCTAAGAATTGTAAGCACATACAGTGTGATTAAATAAAGGCATTGCAAAAAGGAGATTATTTATTGCGTTCATTTTATTCTATTTTCGAGTAAAATGACCGATATGAATTGGTCGGCATTGGAAATGTACTTTTACTGTTCTCTTTGTGAACTTCACCAATTTAAAATGGCAATTATGTATAGAACTTCCTTAAGGAATTGCTTTATGGAATTTCTATGAGACTACTTTAAATGGGTGTTTGTCACAATTACGCGAGATTTTTTATTCATCTTCATCCGCATTTCATGCTCATTCATTTCATCTCATTCATCAGTCATTTCATGATTTCATTTTCAGCAATCTGCATCATATCTAAACATCTCCGGTACAAGGATAATCACAAAGGACAATGTTTACTTTGAAGTAGGATGGAAAAATAAACGAAAAATCTATTGGGTATGTGAAACTTCACTTATTCTTTATTATGTATATTTTTATATTTATAATGTATATTCTATATACAGTAGATAAGAATTATTATAAATTATTATGCTTAATTCTGTATTTATACTTACACAGGTGGAGATCTTAAAGTGCCTGCTTTCAAGCTGTTCTTGATGTGAAACTACCCGTTTAACAATTTCTGGAATTGTTCAGTTTCCTATTCACGTTTAGGCCTGCATAAACCAAGTAAGTGTTTTTGAATACATTTAAAGTATGATTGGCATTTTAATACATGACTTTTATAATTTTTGCTAATTACATGTTTTAAAATATGAATATGCTTTTAAATGGAACATGCATAAATATTTTGAAAAAAGAATAACGTTGAAAGTTGAAAGTATATAGCGTGTCCCACGAAAAAGGTGAATGATATTGTGTTGATCATACTAGGCGAGCCATTTGTGAGTGAATGTCTGAAGTATACTTTGCCGTAACTCGATTTTTTGTTATGTAAGTGTCAAAACTCTGACATATCAGTTTCGTTCGAAATAACGCAACACGTAGAGGAACCGAAGAAGTGTCGGTCGAAACAGAACTCTAGGTACTCGAGATATACTTTCCACATATCGTAATCTTCGTCTTTATAATATCTGTATGATATTACCGGTATATCGCAATATTTGAAATATCTTTTTGTCAGACACTAGATATCCTTATAAGATAATGAAATTAAAGATATCACTGGGATATCCGTAGGATATCCTGTGTAACTAGGGAAGCGATGGAACAAAACATGATCGTAAAAATTAATTGTGCCGTGAAATTCGATGTCAGGTTTTGATTCAAAATCTTATACGAATTCCTAATCAGCTATTTCATTTTAGGTCGTATTGACTTTTTCAAATTAAGAACTAAGAAGATATTAATACATCCCTTGTTTATTTAAAAACGCATTCTGTTTAATTCTGACAAACTTTGTGAAGTTCCAGTAGGTGCAAGACGATGATTAAGCCTTAAAGGTGGAGCATCACGTTCTGCTTTGGTATTTTTGTTCCGTTGACGTTGAATTTCTTTAATTCCAGCTCGATTGCGGTAATAATAATATTCGGCAATTAATGCTACACAAGCCAAAGCAATTCCCACGAAAATTACAATGAAAACTCCGCCGATATCATTAATGCTTATCCCTCCGCTTTGGTCATCTTGCTTTTCACATGTCTGATGAATATTCCACCATTTTTCTTTAAGTTTTTCTAGTTTTCGATGATTTAAAAGTGTCAAAATCCTGCAAATGGAACGAAATGTGAATATTATTATATTATTAAAATTGTGGAGTTAAATATTTCATTTTGTTTTAAATTAAGCGTAAAATTATTGTACATACGCATTATTAAGTTGATCTTTCAATGGTGATCCTTGTTGGACTGCAATAGCATAGGGTTTGCGTGAAAATTCATCGCCAACCATTGTTAAATCGCAATTCGTTAATGTTAAATATTTAATAATTGTAGATTCTTCAATGAAAGCAAATGGATTAGTAATATTGCGAACGCGATCCACCGCTTCTTCAGTACTCATAGGAAATCCCGAGTCTTTCATTGACTGAAACATCTTTGTGTATTTGTCACTTACAGGATAATCCCAAACTGCCAATTTTGATCTCTCAACGTTGGATAAGCTGTCATTTAAACTCATTTCCTTCCAAATTCTATATCCAAATACAATCAAAATATCAGAAAATGATATATATATATATATATGAAATCAATAATGTTATTGTTTGTTGATATATAAAGTAATATATGAAATGTAATTAATATTATTGTTTGTTAAAGAAAGGGCAGAATAATATTTTTTAACATTTATTTATATTGGTTTAGATATCATACGTTTTAATTGCACATTAAAAAAAGAGGTCATATAGTTTTGACCTTCAGTTTAAATTTGCAAAAAGGAAAAACTTACTCGTAAAATTTTTGCTCAATGTTAGCCATTCTTCTAAAGTACCAATATGCAAGTGAATTATTAGTACTAGCATACTGAATTTTATATTGCTTGCTAAGATCATCTAGTGACGAAACTGGTGTGTCTAATCTAGAAACTGTTAAAAAGGCCGCAAGATTAGCGGTATAAGAGGCAATGATGATGAATCCAAATAACCACCAAGTAGCTGCAATAAGTCTGCCGGATAAATTCTTAGGCGCTTCTCCACCTCCTTGCGGCGTTAATGAAGTCATACAAAACCAAAGACATTCTTTTAAAGTAAATTCCCTCTTTTCGTCGTCGTCTTTATACTTTTGTCGATTGTTTTGGTAACTATACGGTGACCACTTGTCGAAAATCCACATCAGCAAACTCGTACAAAAGTATGCTCCCAATATACTAAACCACACTTCTTTCTCTAAGACGGTGAGGAATTTAAACAGCGATGTTGAAGATTGAGGTTTCAACATTAAAATTGTTAGTCCCACAAGGTCGTAATATGGAACCGTAAAGTCGATCACAGCTTCACGTTCTGCCATAACGGACAAAATACCAAGAGCCATGTCCGCCTTCTTATCTTTGATTTCTCGAATTAGACCATTCCAATTTCCGTTTTCGTCCATAGTCCCAAATTGTCCGTCTTCAACTAGATACAATTCGTAGTTGAATTTTAACTCTTCTTGAATTTTTTCTAAAAGGTCGATACAATATCCGCTCCATGTATTAGTGTTATTATCGTACATTACAAACGGTGGATCAACTTTACTCACTATGCGATAACTCGTTAGTGCTGTATGGTTCATTACTAAGTCTTTATTTGCTATCTGAATAACAAATATAATCGTGAATATTAATATATGTTAAAACTGTAAATCTGTAATTGTCGTGTACAAACGTAAAAAGTTTTTTGCTTAAAAGTCAATATATTTCTTTGAAAGACTACCTGAATGTAATGGCAAGTCGTATCGAAATTGAAAATATTTAACGTTTTAACTTCACTTATAGAAATTGACAGTAGTAAACAATTTGTGATAATGATTATAAGGCCTCGTAATAATGTTTTATACTATTTCGTATGAGTTCTAAGCGAGTAATGAATGTTACCTGCTATAAAAAAGGTATTATATTTTAATGTCACACACAGTTTGTATAAGTAATCGATACTGACATGATCTGATAATACTTTGTTTGTACCCTTCTGCATTTAAACTCATGTATATGGTTTTAGTAATTGTACTATATAATAAAAATGTTATAATGTATTTTATTCTTGTATCAGGTGCAAGATAAGTCGTAGTGTAATTGGAGTAATAATCTGTGTTACGCTCAATTAATGAGGAGGGTCTAAAATAGTTTTGATTAATATATTTTAATATTGAATTTACATACGTAACTCGGTATATTGAGAACAATAAAGTAAGATTGTTTACTACTATTTTGAAGCAACTTCAATAAACAATATATTAAATATATTTAGTTTCATTAGAAACGTGCATACATTGAGAGGAATATACTAAAAGCAATTACAATTATTGTAACATGTTATCTGAATGCATAAGATGGTGATAATAAAAAGTACCAGCATTGTTAGAACAAATAATTATGACTCTCTGAGCAGTGTTCAAAATTTTTCTATTGGTTAATACAAAGAAGTTAAACCAATGACATAAATTTGAACTCACAGAAAGTCATGATAAGAAACCAATGATAAAACACGAGGGCCACCTTATGCATTCAGTTTGCAAACAAAAATTAAATAAGTTTAAATATTTTCTTGCCTGCAATAACCCATTAATACCAGCAGTCCAGTTTCCGATGGCTTTCTCAATCGCAAGATTTCCATTAATGATTTGAATTAGGCTTAGAGTCATGGTGAATTCAGGATAGTAATAACCATTAGATTTTCCCCAAAAGTAATCATCAAATAATGAATTAAATGTACTCGATTTCGTAGTATTCTGGAGAACACTTACAAAGTCGAAGTTTCGAATAGGCGTCTTAGAAAACACATCATCCTGTTCCACTGAATTATAGGAATCGCAACTAATGTGCCTCGTTTTCGAATTCCATAATCCAGAATCTAAAGCGTTTTTCATAGCAAATATGGCCAGTTTTGCTAACTCGTAATAAAACGCAGTTACCACGTAAGGTTTTGTAATTATCCCTTTGTCTATTAGCTCATTTCTTCTTTCCTTTTGTACTTGGCCAATAATTTGAGGGACAAAGGATAGGGCCGAAATATTTGTGCAAGTACTACACGTGGGCTGTTCATCATTTAAGGATATCATGTACCAAGCGTACTTACGCCCAGTATAATTTAGCTTTTGCGCCGCTTCCAGGGCGTTTGAAATTATTGTTTCATCACCCAAAATGAAGAAGTTTACAATATCCAGCTGTCGTAGTTTGCGCAGTTGTTTCGCTAAAGTTGAAATGGTCGTTTCGATTTTCATGATAACGTGCCGCGTTTGTACATTTAGCAGCAAACTTTTGTACTTATGATCCATCATAAAGTCTCGATCAAACAGAATGGCAGCATTGCTGGTTACAATTAATGTTGAAATGTTAATTAATGGACATGTAGTTAATGTTTGTGGATAATTACAAGCTAAACTGTATAATTTTGTCTGAATTTAAATTAAAGTTACAAACGTGTTCACAATAGCGTGAAAGACAAATGTGAATAATTCTGACAGTTTATACAGAGATTAGATTATAATTACCAATAAACGTCAAATATGAGCTTGTTATCTTTTCTTATTATAAGTTACGGTAATTTTCCGTGGAACGTCTCGTCAAGTAAATTAATAATTTCCTGTGATATCATCTATACTGTGCTAGCAAACTAATAAGGTTTTATAAGGATAACCTGATGTTCATAGATATGGCCAGTTGTCTTATAACTTCGGGAGCCAGGTCAGTCGGTGGATTTAATTGAATAAGGTATTGTCTTTGATCTTTGTTGAGTTCTTTCCAGTTCCTGAGATCTCCTTCCTGACCATACTGTGCCGAAAGTGTAGGTGTTCCAAGTGCAGCCGTAATAATCTGCACCATTTCAGCACCCTTGTCCGCTATCGTCGTGTCAAGAATGACGTCCGGTGCATTTTCGGAACCTCTCAATAATGACCGGTACCAGGCCGAACAAATTTGTTCGACCGTACTTCGAGAATCCGAGCTGTTTATTTCCACTGCATAAACTTGCCCCAAATATGTCGGGTATTCCTCTCTAATTGAATTCAGAGCGTTCGTGACACTTTTATTAGCGAGAACATTTGTTTGACTGTTGATGAAAACTTTAACAATCAATAAAATTGCATTGCATTAGTATAATGTTTTTAATTTATTAAATTTGCAAACATCAACCGTATAAAATTTCGTGTCAGATACATGCAGATTACATACTGCATAACAAATACAGAAAGTTCTTTGCGTTTATAAAAACGAAATGAAAAATAATTTAAAACTAAAGTTAAAAGATACCTTTTTAAAAGAAAAATTGCAATTCTATTATCTGATTTATACTTTTAATTCGATTCATTTCAATCAATTTTTTTATGGAAAATAAAATTATAAAAGAAGCTTGATGTTTGTTGAAAGTTTTTTGTTATCATTTCTTAATTTCACTTTTTCGTTGACGAAACAAATAATATGAAACCTACAAATGTTGACGGATCTTGGTTTTTGATTAGGAGAGGGTTGCGCATAAATGGTCGTCTTATCTTCAGTGTGCATAATCGCTCCGAAAAATATCAAAAAATACGCGAATTTTACGAAAATGTTTTCCATTAAAATTGTTGAAAGTACGTTTTTACGGAAGCTTATCGGAATGAAAACTGAAGTCGTAAGGGCTCTAGTGAAATACCTACTTCTGCTTTGTAATTATGTTTGTCCATGCGTTGCCGCGGGAACGACCCAATCAATTTTTTCCATAATTGCTAGAGGTATTTTTCGTTAGTCAATTTTTGTTTGCTTTACTTGCTTCCCATTATTTTATTTACCATTAGAACTCTCCTTATACTAGATATTATCAATGTTAAACACTTCCCATCTTTCATTTGTATCATGTGTAAATGTATAAGGTAACAATCTATTTTTAACATTTTTGCATAACTTTAATTAAAAATTAATCTGAACGTCGAGAATACATAATTTGTCATTTAAAATATATTTCATATTTGATTATGTTCACTTTTATTTCCTTAAAAAGATTGCATTTGAGATAATGAAAAATGTAGACTTCATTAATTTTTATTGACAAAAGCTTAAATAAAATTTTACCATTTTATACGTACTTGACATTGTTTCTTATGTAAGTGAAATTGCTTTTTAGATGTAGTACAATGTGCACTATTTTTTTATTAGTTGTTGTTGCAGCAAAGTTTTATTGTCTCTTATATTTTCGTAGCAAGTTATTAAGGTATTTAGTTTTTGAGATATACTTCTTTATTTGTTCTATTTTCGAGTTGTCAATATTATATGATTGATTTGAAGAATCTTGATGTATACAATTTTAAGGATGAGACAGAGGGAAGGAAGGGAAGAGAGACAGAAATAGATAGATAGACCTTTTTATTAAAGTATCTTCTGCAGTTAGATTTTATAATATTTTATAATAGTTAATAAAATACACAAAAAGTATGTACATAATACATAATGTGATGCTTATAGCACAATTATTTGCGGGCTCTTCTTTATATAATAAATAAACAGAAAATAAATATATAATTTACGCTATATATGTATAAATAATATTGATTGTGATTTATTGCGCAGTCAATGAATATGATTGCCCAAATCGTACTGGTATTGCTAACGCAACAAACGGATTTGTGTCATTTGATAATATTTCATCTTTATCTTAACCATAATTCGACAACAATATAAGCATAGTGCTCACAATCTATCCTTTTTTCCCGTGTACATGACGTTATGTTAACATCTGATTTGACGCAAAGCAATTGGATCCTTCATGGATTCCGACTCAAACAATTTATTTATGGTCGGATCGACTTTTGTCATATTAAGTACTAAGAAGATATTAATATATCCTCTGTTTGTTTAAAAACGTCTTCTGTTTAATTCTGACAAAGCTTGTAAAGTTCCTGTAGGTGCAAGACGATGATTAAGCCTTAAAGGTGGAGCATCGCGTTCCACTTTCGTATCTTTATTCCTTTGACGTTGAATTTCTTTAATTCCAGATCGATTGCGGTAATAATAATATTCGGTAATTAACGCTATGCAAGCCAAACCAATTCCTACGAAAATTATAATAAAAACACCGCCGATGTTGTTAATACTTATCCCTCCGCTTTGATCATCTTGCGTTTCACATGTCTGTTTAATATCCCACAGTTCTTCTTTAAGTTTTTCCAATTTTCGATGATTTAAAAGTTTCAAAATCCTACAAATGGAAAGAAATATAAATATTATTATATTATTATTACAATTATAAAGTTAAAACTTTCATTATAAATTTTGTCCTCAATTATGTATAAAAATTTTATACTTACGCATTATTAAGTAGATCTTTCAATGGTGATCCTTGTTGGACTGCGATAGCATAGGGTTTGCGTGAAAATTCATCGCCAACCATTGTTAAATCGCAGTTCGTTAACGTTAAGTATTTAATTATTGTAGATTCATAAATGAAGGCAAAAGGATAAGTCGTATTGCGAACTCGATCAACCGCTTCTTGAATAGTTAAAGGAAACCCTGAGTTTTGCATTGACTGAAACATCTTTGTGTATTTATCACTTACAGGATAATCCCAAACTGCCAATTTTGATCTCTCAACGTGGGATAAACTACTGTTTAAACTCATATCTTTCCAAATTCTATTTCAAAATACAATCAAAATATCAGAAAATTATATATAAAATAATACATGAAATAAATGATAAATGAATATTTTATAATTTTTATTCAATTGTAATTAATATTATTGTGTATTAAAGAAAGGACATAATAATTTTTAAGATTTATTAAGATTGGTTAAGGTATCATAGGTTCTAATTCGTAAAGAAGGTTATATTACACGGAGAAAAATATTTCAATTTTATAGAGAAAATATATATGTTATGCGCATCGTACTTTTTATCAGTCATTCAATTACTAAATTAAAATACTAATTTTTGTGTTGCGTTTTCGAATACAGAACGAGTATTATTATAAAAATGATAGTTGGGCAAGTATGGGCCCAGTTTATTAACAATCTTAGTCATTATTCTTCATTTTTTCTCTCCGCGTAGAAGAAATCATGATGTAAAGTGATAACTGCGCTTAAAATAAGCGATCAAATTCAATTTATCTCCAATTTAAACTTGCAAAAAGGAAAAACTTACTCGTAAAACTTTTGTTCAATGTTAGCCATTCTTTTAAAATACCAATATGTAAGAGAATTATTGGTAGTAGCATATTGAATTTTATATTGTTTGCTAAGTTCGTCTAGTGACGAAACTGGTGTATCTAATCTAGAAATAGTTAAAAAGGCCGCAAGATTAGCGGTATAAGAGGCAATGATGATGAATCCAAATAACCACCAAGTAGCTGCAATAAGTCTGCCGGATAAATTCTTAGGCGCTTCTCCACCTCCTTGCGGCGTTAATGAAGTCATACAAAACCAAAGACATTCTTTTAAAGTAAATTCCCTCTTTTCGTCGTCGTCTTTATACTTTTGTCGATTGTTTTGGTAACTATACGGTGACCACTTGTCGAAAATCCACATCAGCAAACTCGTACAAAAGTATGCTCCCAATATACTAAACCACACTTCTTTCTCTAAGACGGTGAGGAATTTAAACAGCGATGTTGAAGTTTGAGGTTTCAACATTAATATTGTTAATCCCACAAGGTCGTAGTAGGGAACAGTAAAGTCAACGACAGATTCTCGTTCAGCCATAACGGATAATCTACCAAGAGCCATGTCCGCCTTCTTATTTTTGACGTCTCGAATTAGACCATTCCAATTTCCGTTATTGTCCATAGTTCCATATTGTCCATCTTCAACTAGATACAATTCGTAGTTGAATTTTATCTCTTTTTGAATTTTTTTTAAAAGGTCGATACAAAATCCGCTCCAAGTGTCAGTGTTGTTATCGTATATTATAAATGGCGGATCTACTATACTCACTATGCGATAACTTTTCAATGCTGTATGTTTCATCACTGTCTCTCTATTTTCTATCTGAATAACAAATATAATGATGAATAATAATGAACAATAAAACTTTGAATCTGTATTTTTTATTTACAAATGATAATATTAATCAAATCAAATTTATCATTATTATTATGACACTACTTAGATTTTATAACTATTGAATTTCTTCACATTCTCTGAGACTCTAAAGATAAACAACAGGAAGTGATCTCTTATTCCGAAAAAAATAATACTACTTTCTTGTTGGAACAAATTAACATTTTGGTTTAAATATTAGAAAAAATTCAAGAGCTTTTCATTCTCAAGTGTCACTTCTTATAATAGTCCTTTCGTGTAAATGTGTAAACAAGGTTAATTATTTTTTTACCTGTAATAAACTATTAACATCCGCAGTCCAGTTTCCGATGGTTTTCTTAGTTGCAATATCTCCATTAATAATTTCAATGAAGCTTATACTCATGGTGAATTGAGGATAGTAATAACCATTAGATTTCCCCCAAAAGTAATCGTCAAATAATGAAGTAAATGTACTCGATTTCGTGATATTCTGGAGAACACTTACAAAGTCGAAGTTTCGAATAGGTGTCTTAGAAAACACGTTATCCTGTTCCACGGAATTATAGGAATAGCAACTAATGTGCCTCGTATTCGAATTCCATAATCCAGAATCTACAGCGTTTTTCATAGCAAATATGGCCAATTTTGTTAACTCGTAATAAAAGGCAGTTAACACATAAGGTTTCGTAATTAACCCTTTGTCTATTAGCTCATTTCTTCTTTCCTGTTGAACTTGACCAAAAACTTGAGGGACAAAGGACAGTGCCGAAATATTTTTGCAAGAATTACACGTGGGCAGTTCTTCATTTATGGATATCGTGTACCAAGCGTACTTACGCCCAGTAAAATTTAGCTTTTGCGCCGCTTCTAGGGCATTTGATACTATTTTTTCACCACCCAAAACGAAGAAGTTTACAATATCCAGCTGTCGTAGTTTGCGCAGTTGTTTCTTTAAAACTGTAATGTTTGTTGCGATTTTCATGATAACGTGCCGCGTTTGTACATTTAGCAATAAACTTTTGTACTTGTGATCCATCCTGAAGTGTCGATCAAATAGAATTGCAGCATTGCTGGTTACAATTAATGTTTAATTAAAATATGTTTTGTTAATGAGAAAATTGACGGTGCAGCAGACTTTATCTACTAAATAATGTAATAATATATCTAATAATTAGTATAACACGCTTTTTTAAATAATTTAAAAACGGCAATAAATGAGTAGTTCTGATAATTTATAATTAGATTAGATTAAAACTACTGACAGAAGCCAAGTACGCTCAGAAAAAATAATAGTAATATCATCCTTACTGTGCTAACAAATTAAAATAAGTTTTAATAAGGGTAATATAAGGGTAACCTGATATTCATAGATACGGCCAGTTGTTTTATAACTTCAGGAACCAGGTCAGTCGGTGGATTTAATTGAATAAGGTATTGTCTTTGATCTCTATTTAGTTTTTTCCAGTATCTGAGATCGCCAGCCTGACCATACTGTGCAGAAAGTGTAGGTGTTCCAAGTGCAGCCGTTATAATCTGCACCATTTCAGCACCCTTGTCCGCTATCGTCGTGTCAAGAATGAGGTCCGGTGCATTTTCGGAACCTCTCAATAATGACCGGTACCAGGCCGAACAAATTTGTTCGACCGTACTTCGAGAATCCGAGCTGTTTATTTCCACTGCATAAACTTGCCCCAAATATGTCGGGTATTCCTCTCTAATTGAATTCAGGGCGTTCGTGACACTTTTATTAGCGAGAACATTTGTTTGACTGTTGATGAAAACTTTAACAATCAATAAAATTGCATTGCATTAGTATAATTTTTTTAATATATTAAATTTGCAAACTTTAACCGTATTAAATTTCGTGTCAGATACGTGCAGGTTACATACTACATAACAAATAACAAAAGTTCTTTGTGTTTATAAAAACGAAATGAAAAATGATTTAAAACTGAAGTTTAAAGTTACTTTTCAAAAGAAAAATTGCAATTCTATTATTTGACTTGTACTTTTAATTCGATTCAGTTTAATCATTTTTGTATGGACAATAAGATTATAAAAAAAACTTGATGTTTGTTGAATGTTTGTTGTTATCATTTGTTAAGTTCACTTTTTCGTTGTCGAAACTAATAATATGAAACCTACAAATGTTGACGGATCTTGGTTTATGATTAGGAGAGGGTTGCGCATAAATGGTCGTCTTATCTTCAGTGTGCATAATCGCTCCGAAGAATATCAAAAAATACGCGAATTTTACGAAAATGTTTTCCATTAAAATTGTTGAAAGTACGTTTTTACGGAAGCTTATCGGACTGAAAACTGAAGTCGTAAGGGCTCTAGTGAAATACCTACTTATGTTTTATAATTATGTTTGTCCATGCGTTGCCGCGGAAACGATCCAATCAATTTTTTCCATAATTGTTAAAACAATTTTTCGTTAGTTAATTTTGGTTTGTTTTAATTGTATATAATTATTTTCTTTATCAATATAATCTTACTGGTATTATATACGACTATTACTAAACGACCAAAACTAAATTGATCTTCCATTTCTATCATGCGTAAGAATATGATCAATTTTTTTTATTCAATTATATTATATTTCTATGATTTTAAAAATTAATTTTGGCATTCAATATATACTGTTATATCATTAATAATATTATTGTTGTTTGATATTGTTATTACGTTTTGATAGGAATTAGAACACTATTATTCTCGTAAAATGATTACATTTGAGATAACGAAAAGTATAGGTTTCGTTAATTTTTATTGAGACGAGCTTAAATAAAAAATTTATCTTATTATATGTACTTGACATTGTTTCGTGTGCAAGTAAAGTCGTTTTTTAGATGCTATCTTAATGGAATAAGAGAAAATATATTGTTTGTAAATCTAATTTTGATATCTTAATTTAATAGAATACAGTTCATGCGTTATTCCAGTCATTAGTCTCTAGATTAGTTAAATTTATTTGCATAAAATTTGCATTTCATGCAAATCGCATTCAGTGTTACGCAGAATAACGAATTATAAAAGATACAATACAGTTTTATTAAAAGCAACATTAACGTGATACAGTAGAATTATTAGAGGTATATTTAACAATTTCATACTCGACAAATATACATAAAGATCCGGCGATTATGCCAATTAAAACAAACACAAATAGACCGATCATTTGTTGTTTGACAATTTTGCCTTCTTGATTTGCTTCATATTCTTCACAGTGCTTTTTGTTCGCCCATTTCTGGTTTATTTCATCCATTACTTTATTATTTTTTAACGTGTAAAGTCTGCAAAATATTTATATAATGTGAATCTGTTTAATGATATATACACAAATGAAAACAAACAATATGTTAAATTTTAACGTATCGATTGATTGCATTTGTAAATATGTCGACTGTCAAGAAGAATGTATTTTATATGATTATAATTATATATAAAATATTTTACATAAATTATTATATAAATACATAAAGGTTCCATTAGATTACTAAAATACTAACGCTTGATTAATTAAATTTTTTATAGGTAAATGTTTTTGCAGTACGAAACCAATGTTTCTTAATGAGAATTCATCTTTTAAAAGAAATAGATCACAATTCTGAGAGGCCATAATTTCTAGAGTGAATGTCTCTGAAATAAACGCAAATCTGTTTGTATTGTTACTCGCTTTAATACGGTTCAAAGCTTCATCAACTGTTTTCGGAAATCCTGTTCTTTTCATAGTGTCAAGCATTTTTGTATACTTGTAAGTTAAAGGATAATCCCAAATATCTATTGTCTTTTCCTTCGATATCCTAAATAGATACTTTTGCTGCAAGTTCATTTCTTTCCATTTTCTGAAACAATAAATTTCGTTTCTAGAAATTGAACAATTTGTTGCGAAACACTATTTGATGAATTACGAACTGTCAATTTAAATATATTAGCTATAATTAATTAGAATTTAATTATACAAACAACCGTCATACCGGTGCATTTCTTTTTCAACTTCAGCCATATTATGAAAATACCAATACGTTCTACTGTTTTCTAAAGGTGCGTAAGTGTATTTCTCACGGTTAATCCACTCGTCTAACGTTTCCACCGATTTACCCATTTTGCTAACAGTTAAAACAGCAGCAACGTTGGCACAATACAGAGCTAGTAAGATTATAGTAAAGAGTGACCAGAAGATGAAAATTACTTTTCCCGACCAATTTCGAGGAAATTTTTTCACTCCTTGCGGCGTCGTGCATAATAATGTAAGCCAAGCGTATTCTCTCAATTGTAAATTCATACGTTTAGTACCTGAAGCTTTGACTAAGAATTTTATTATTTATGAATCAATGTTTCTTTTCATTAATTATCAACAGTATTGATTATCGCGTAATGAAATAAACCAACCTTCCATCTCATTTTTGCACTTATGATTTCGATAACTAAAAGGAGAATAAAGTTCGCAAATCCAAAGGGATAAAGCTGTGCAGAAAAATGCTCCTGCGATCATCAGCCAAACACCGAGTTCCAAAACTTTGAAACACAAGAAGGGCTCTGTATCAACTGTCACTCGTTTGGCGATAATCGAAATGCCAAGTAACTTCGTATGAATTGGTTCCGTAAAGTCAACTACTTCCTCTCGTTCGGCCGTCACGGCAATTCCACCCAAAGCGATGTCAGCTCTTCTTTCGACTATTTCGTTCAGCACATTGGTATAATTATCCACTGCCTTGCCTATTGTACTTTCCAGTGAATAAGTTGTGTAATCAAATGGACTCATTTTGACAATTGCATTGAATAAGTCTATACTGTATCCTGTCCAATTCTTAGTTTTATCATTGTACGTAACGAATGGCAAGTCTTCTTGTAATACTACACGATAAGTGATTTTCGATGAGACTCCTGATAAAAGGGCAATAATAATAAATGATGAAACCGTTATATTCTCAAGCTTTGACATTCTTCTTATTATGCAATGTTCCTTTTAACTCGGAAGATTAACTGAGAATGAATACCAATAAAATTTTACTTTTCTAGTCAATATTTCTTTACTTATATTTACTACTTATAAATGCTTCAATATTTGCATTAGAATTGATTTTTGTAAATTATTGCGAAACACTTGTTGAAAAATTATTGATTATTGTATAAAAATTTATGTCTTCCTTAATAAGAAGTAACCAAATATTTAATGAAATAATAATTGTGACATATTTTCTGTTGTTGAGACTAGTTTACAACACTGATTGTATGAAATCAACAGGAAAATTTGATATATAAACATACAATATTTGGTATAAAAACGTACAATAACTTATAGATCAATTATATATTTTCCATAGTTTGCTTGTAAAGTTTTAAAATATATTCTTGTAAGATTGAAATAATAAATTGAATGAAAGCATGTACTAAGTGTGATAAGGATTTTAATAATTTTATTAAAAGTAACAATTATTGTAGTATACAATAAGTGTAAGATTCTATTGAATGAAATGTGTTTTGATTGAAGTATTATTAAATCATAGTTCGTGACATTAATGTTCTTGATTATTATACGATAATAGTGATTAACTCAAGCAGCTGCAAATCACGCAATGTACACCTTCCTAATCTTTAATGTACAAATGATTGTGAAAGTTTTCAAATTCTCTAAATATTTTTCCTACTCTAAATAAGAATGTTTAGTTCTTTTTTTCTTTTTTTAATTTTTATAGATATATGTAAATTTGTCACTTTTACAAATAAATCATTTTTTACGCGGAATAAATTAAAAACATATAATTTAACTTGCATTGGAAATTCTTTTTATTTGTCAATATAATTTTGTAGTTATCACTAAAATAGGTTGGAAAAATCTCGCATACAACGTTTATCGACCACACGTATATTTTGGCGCATGCGGATATTGTTACAAGACTGCCATGGACAATTTGTATCAAAAGTCATAGTATTAAATGTCAATGTTTTTTCTTATTTATATTTCCAATACAATTTGCTACTGTATGATTTCATAAAAGGTGATGAAAAATGTATTATTATATGTGATGTATAAATTTATAGTCTATTTGAAAATTATAATTAATGATACCCAGAAAAGAAATAACATGAACAGTTTTCACGATGGTAATATCTAATACAATTGTGTCTGTATTTACATTAATTTACCAATGTTAAAATATTCTTTATTCTTTGGGCAACCGATCCTTCAAATTTATTATTTATATCCAACTTATTTTCATTACGTATTAAAAGTTTATGAATTAAAAATAATAATAGCGGGTTTTTGTTTGAAAACATTAAAAGCCCTGAAGAAATAACTATAATGTTAATTTATTTACAATTTTGACAGAATATGTATAATTTATTATAATTTGGTCCCATTGAAATATATTTTCTTGGCTTGTAAACTCAACCCAATCACACTTTAAAGAAAACTTCAAATTGTTTTTATGTTAATTAATATAAAGGTTTGAATAAAATGTTATATAAAGTTATAATAGTAAGATGTGCAATTTAAAATGTTGAATTTAATGATAATTCCAGTGTTATTTATTAAAAATATTTTTGTTGTTAATAAAGAAATTATAAACATATTTTAATTATATAAATAATAATAATAAAGTTTTTTCTCTTTGCATCGTTCCTTTTTTCCCTTACTGTTTAGATTAAAAATGGCATATTAAAGTAGTATAACTGGAAATAGTAGAAGTAGTATTTTTGCGGTAAGAATGAAAAACAATATGAGATACTTTGTGCATTCTTTTCAAATAATGTAGGCGGTGACCTAATTTCTTGCATATTTTATATTTTTAACAAAAGAAAAATATTCATGTATGTATAAAATACAATCATATTTCGATTTTACAGTGAATTAAATATATATGAAAAAGAAAATTGATTTCTACGGTTCTCTTAAATGTAAAGCATTTTAAGAGCACTACAAATAAAACTTGCACACCTTTTATACATATTAAAATTAAAAGATATATCATTAAATTGGGTCAATTAAAACTTGATAAAAGAGATGATGTATTACTTTGAGCGACGCTAAATTAAATGCTTTATTAAGATTTAATTTGTAAAATATTCGTGCATATTTTGTGAATATAAAAACATATCGACGAGCAGCCACCAAAAGTAATTAATCTAATTTTTTTGGCAAGACAAGTTTAGATAAATATTTGTTTTCATTATCGTCCGGAATGACTTGTTTTCTAATTACAACTAATCATTCGAGAAATTTATCAGTGACCGTTGCCTGATTTATGAGGCAGAAAGTACAAAAAAGTGTTTCTGTCATTGTAAAATTTGATAATAACGAATGAACGTGTGAAGCAAACACGGATTAGTTAGTGGTCATTTGTGTGGAAAACACTTCAATGATGCAGCATAAGGTAAATGCTCTGATAAAATTTGGATAAAAAAAATTGCATAAAAACAGTTACCATATAAAAGCAATTGCCGTGACAAAAATCTGACGGAGTAAACAAAATTTGATAAATTTAAACCACAGACTTAGTCAGGTGTGCAACAATGTTTTGCTATGTAAAGTTGACGTTCAGTTTTTGTGAAAACTACACGGATAAACTGCGCGTGCTATGACATTATAATCATTTGCAAGAAAGATAAGGATAGGTTCTAACAAATTGTCATTTTAGTGGCCATATAATAATTAAATACTTTTGTAATATACTTGAAAAGATTATTAAAAATTACTGACATTATTAGTAAAATGGTTGTATACCTGCAAAAATTGAGAAAAAAGTTGGGATAACAGTAGGGACAAATAACATCTTTTTGTCATACTTATCATATAGCTTAAAAGAGGTTGTAAGTTACACTGAAAAAAAGATCATTATAAATTACTGTGCTGGAACCTTAAAGTGTAGCCATGTATAGAATATAAAAAACATTACTTGTTGTAAACTTTCAAACAATAATTGTCAACAAACTAACATATTTTGCCAACTTAAGATCTAATTAAAATAATTCAAATAAGCAAACTTAAGAAAATTACTAACAATAATTTTTCAATTTTTGCAAGTATACAACCAGTTTACTAATAATGACAGTAATTTTTATTAATCTTTCCTCTCCGTATACACGCTTTATAATTTACGCTGAGTAATGGGGTACAATGAAACAACTTGAACTCAATTTTTCCTCGTAATATATTTTAAAATATTAAAATTGTAAGAAAATAAAAATCTTACAGAATTGCGAAGACAACAAACGGAGCAAATAATGCATTTGTTTGAAGACATGGTAAACAATTTACAACCAGTATCTTGGATTGTTTTGTAATGTAATTTGACGTAAGGACGCGTCGATTAATCCGTCAATTAAATAAATAACCGAATGAAGAGTGTAGAATATGATGAACGGCGATACCAGTGAAAATAAGAACAATATTGTACATACGAACGTCATACATTATGTAATCAGTGTGCGATTTTTCATTCTGAACGTTCGGCATTCATAAACGAATTTCCACTCTCTCTCATTTCCTCATTCTCGCGTACCTCTCGCTCAGTCTTTCAAACTCACTTTATATGACGTATACGAATACGTTGAATATATTTACACACTTGCATAATATACGCATGTCCGCACTTTGTGGACGCAAGAGCAACTTTGCCCCCTTTTTTAACCCGTTTTATGTGCACCGATCGATATTACCGCGATGAGTCTATCACTTTACAATTTATTATAATGTTTTATCTTCAAACAGACAAAGTAATTTCGGTGAACTGCTGGCCGCGCATTTTCATCATTGTCCCTCGATTAATTGTAATATCGATCGATTGGGAAAACGGCATTTTCAACAATAAGAAAGTGCGACGAATTATGTACCACGAATCGTTACAATTCTCCGTGTGTATCATCTGTTACTTGATATTGTTACGCTTTCCCGCTACGAATATAAACTTGACGAAAGGACTGGAAAATTCAAGTATTCCTATGTTAATTCTGAAAATGCACGTACGATGTTTACAATTCATCCATGTATAAAACAACGTCGCGGTTGATTGAACGTTGATAAAAAGTTACTCTAATGCTAATATTTATACTGTAATGTCTGTTGATTTAGGAATCACATGGTCAAAGGGGGAGAAACGTTAAATGAAGCGTTCAAAAACGGAGAATTAAAATAATTGATCATATCTATGAAATTCACGCTCTTTCTTTTTCTCCTCCTTTCTTATTTACGAGTCGCGTTTGTTCTATTAAGTCGGTATAATCGGAGTTAGCACAAAAATTGTTGAGCGAAATCGAAAAGTGTCTAATAAGCAGAAAATTTAAGAAAATTTTACGGTTTGTCGGCCTGGATAATTGCGTAATCAACTAACTACTGTTATAAGTAAAATATTCAATTTTTTTAATATTAATGATATTTTATTCTGATTCGTTTGAGTGTACATGGGGGGAAAAATCGTCCGGGTATTGTCTGGAACAATCTGGGAATATGCTGGCTCAGGAGCGTTTCCCAGAATATATCCAAACGAACTGTAATCTCGAAAATAATTCGATAATATTTGACTAAAGTGTAGTAAATAAAGTCCAGATTTTACATAGATATTTCAACGAGATCCAGATATTTCCCAACTATTACACTGAAAAAAAAAACACTAAAAATTGCTGTGCTGGAACCTTAAAGCAAAGCCATTTGTACAATATAGAAAAAATTACAATGCCTTAAAAATTCTAGTAAAACACACCAAAGTATTTGAAAACACGGTAATTTTTACTATGCCTACACGGTAAATTTTCCAATATTGTACAAACAGCTTCGCTTTAAGGTTCGAGCACAGTAATTCTTAATGGTTTTTTTTTTCATTGTGTCCAATTATTTTCGAGATTAAAGTTCGTCTGGATATATTCTGGAAAATGCTCCTAGGTCAGTTTATTTCCAGGCGTTTTCCAGATCGTTTCCAGATAACATCTAAACATTTTTTCCCAGACTGTTTCCAGACAATATCCAGACGAATTTTTTCCTTGCAAGCAATTTTATAATACTCGTGAGGAAATTTCTATTCGCTTCAATACTGAAATCATGCTTATGTCCAAATAGGTACTGGTCGGGTAGTAACAATGCTATTAAGAATTATCAACTTTTTATTGCATTTGTAATCAATCCTAACTCCAATAGAATAGAGTGCTCTATCTTTATTTATTATTTTCATTTTAAAATTATCAGGAAGCTTTCACTACACTGAGAGAAAATCTCACAGTGCAATATTAGTAATCAGCTAATTATAAAGCAATGGTATTTGTATAAATAGTAAATATCTGGTCCATTCCGAAATTCCGTCCTATCGGAGTAAATTGAAAAGTAGCATGTTTTCCATGTTACGCATTTTGCTGTTCTTTATGGGCTATTTACCTGCTTATTAGTTAATAAAAAAAAAAACAGACATTTCGTTAAATAATAATTTATCTATCCGCAATGTGAATTCCAAATCGACATAAATTACGCTAAAATTGTACACATTTTTTTTTCCTAGTGAATTGGCGGAAACAAACGCTTCGATGGAATATTAAAATTGGCTTGTTGAAAATTGGTGGGGGGGGGGACAATGCTCTCAACGCAATAACACTGGCATGTATTGCTATGTTTGTAAATCACAACCAATAGAGTATTTAATAATATTACTATATTATTATTCTATAATATATTCATGTATTTAACTAGATATAAAGTACACCTTATTCTTTGTCAACCGAGTCTCTTGATTAATTGTCGAGCAATCGATGAACAATAACGAGGAATCAAACAAACGTAACCGTAGTACAAAGAGTGACAAGAAAAGGGACAAATAAGTATAACGGAAATGATGCGAAAAGGAAACGAGGAAATAAAAGAAGAAAAAAAAACGTACAAAATGGATGCGCAATTCCACGTCGTATTTGACGTAATGTGTCGAAAATAAGAAATACAATATAACGAGTATGTCGTATTTGACGGTTTATTGGAGTTTACATAATTGCACAGTATAGTCCAAACGCCAAAATCAATTACGCGCTTCGTGCAAAACCGCAGTGTAGTTGTGCGAGAGTCGTAATTAGTTCGGACAACTATGCCGCTATTCAAAACTAGTCTTGTTGCCTGCAACTTCATTATGGGATCATTCGTGATATACAATTCGAAAAGCAAAAATTGACATTAGCGTTATTCGACAAAAAATTCGATACCTATGCGTTTACTCGTCTTGGAAATGGTTATTGTTCGATGGCACATTTCCGTCCTTTGACATTTGATCATGTTGCTAAATTATTTGTAATCGGGTGTTGTAAAAATATTTTAATATTGAATTGTCTGCTTGTTGATAATTAAATATTTTCATTTCACAACTATGCACGCTAAGTTATTCAAAATTCACAACCATCATTGAGAATATTATTTTTTTTCTATATTTATAAACCGTGTATAATTATACTAAAATATTATTATTTATCTTACGTATAAACAATCTGAAATATCAGTTTATTTAATAATTATCATTTATTCGCAATTACGCGTCGGAATGAGTTTATCTAGTATAGAATGAGATTCTTGATAAATTTTGCAACGAGTTTTGCAACCTTGGTAAATATTGTGATTTGGTCGAAGGCTGCCCCTGATTTTGAAAACTGTATTACGATACAGATTATAATGTCGTGCACCATAATGATCCCGATCAACTGTTTAGGTTACGCAAACAAAATTAGTACAAATTTCTTACTACATTTTATATTAAGAACATGGCTAAACATTTTTGTTCAGGTACGGTTATAAATTAATATTCAAAGTGATAATAGAAATATCAGTTAAAGAGAACACTGAGAGAAAAGTAATAGTAAAACTTGAAACATTTTATATCAATTTTTGGATATATCCGAAAAGTGAAATTTATTACTATTAAAAATAGTGAAAATGATAACTGTAGGGGTAATTTTTTTTTAAATTTTACTATTATTCTCAGTGTACTGATTTATAAAACATTAGACAAATCTACTGCAATTGTTATTGTGCTATGATAATTATTGTATTGTATTATTAATGTGTAAAGAATATTTTTGCACTAATTTTTTCTACAGGAAGTGATATCAAGATATTAAGTGATAAGAATCTGATCGAAAAATTTTAAAATATAAAAAAATGATCCCTTGGCAGTTGAAATTTTAGTGCATAGTCTGTAATAAAATAGACTATTTAACAAATTTTTGTTAATTGCTGAACAATATCATTATTATACAATCAAAATTGATTATCGCATGTATTATTTTTTTCCTTAAAAGTGGGAGCAAGAAGGTACAATTTTATTATTGGCAAATATTTTTAAGATTTCTTCGTTTTTTATACAACAAAGTTCAACGCAAAGTTGGAGTTATTGCAAATATAAATGTTAAATTAAAATGATTTATTCGATTAAACAGATTTTCAAGCAAAAAATTCTAATAAATAAAAGAATTTATTATAATCATGAAAAACCATTGCAAAGACAGTGTGCCATTAGCACGTAATATTCATTTTAGTAATAAAAAAACCAAAACAAAACACAATTGTATTTATATATATAAAGTACAAAAGTATTTTTATAAAAACTATTAATTTTATTTTGATATATAATCGTACGAGGAAGATTTAAATAATTTTTTAGATTAATATTAATTTCATTTTGAATATTAATTAATTACAAAATACATGATTAATACAGAATACAAAATTCATTTTGATACCTTCAAATTGTGTAATAAATTGAAGACATTGAATTTAATTAATGTGATAAATAATTAATAAATTAAATTTCCATGTTTATCATAAATGATTAAACTCTACATTCTGCTCGCATTGAATAAGTAAAAGTACATAGTTAAATGGCAAATGCTTTAATCTGGTTTTAGAAACAGTTAAATAAGGTAGATGAGAATTGGCTGCTAAACAATCCAATTAGACTGTAGGTTTACCTCAATCACATTTAAGGAAGAATTGTTGAAAGCAAAATTAAATTTACTTCTATTGAAAATAATTTAAAATTTAATTAAAATAATTGATCATTGAGAAGACATTCTCAGATTTTATGTAACATTTACATAAATTTTAATAATTTCATGTACAATAATTTTTAAAAAATTAATGTATTTCCTTGAAATGCGATAGGGCAAAATAAATTTTGCGCATGTTATTTAACTTTTGTGAAATCCGAATTGTAAATTAAATTTTTCTTTCCTATTTTGATTGATTTTTTTTTTTTTTTTGTAAACTTATATTACATGTAACTTTAAACTGCCATTTTGTTAAAAATGATTAATTCTTGAAAATTAAAGAACAGTATTTTTAAAATACATGCATTCAAGAGAAAGATTTAGTTATCGCAAATAAATTTGTTTTAATTATGCTGAATTTATTCATTGTGCATAAATGAATATTTTTTGTAAGGGGCATATTTTATGAAACTAAATAAGAGAAATGCGAATAAAACTTTTTACTCACGTTGAATAAAACTTTTATTCAGGTCAAATGTAAATAAATATTTATTCAATTCATATAAGTTTTATTCGTCGTGACTAAATCTTTTCTCTTGGTGAGCGTAATGTCATATATATGTGTTGAATTAAAAAAAAAAAAAACCATTATGCGATATAATATGAGCAACAAGGATAGAAAAAAAACTCTTCGTTTTATAAAATACATTAGATTCGCAAAAAATTTAGCACTCATATCGAAACTAACAATGACAAATGTCATGAAAAAACTGTTGCGTTAAGAAAATGCGACGAATAACATTTCCAAGATCGAGAAATGGTTCAGTTGAATTAAAATCACTGGACAATGATTTGTTTTGATTTTTATCTACTTATACGATAATAATAATAACAATAAGGATAATAAGAATAATGATCTTATCTTTCATCTTTTTGTCAGTTAAAATTTCACATCATCGCAGCACAGCTACGAATGAATTATTTTTCTTTAATATTTTCACAACCTTATCACAACCTTATTAGGGATTGCTTCGACTACACAGTCGAATGCTTTCTAAGTCTCTTGACGCGGTACTTCCGAGGGACGGTCATTATTTACCTATCTGCGCCCTCATTTGTTAATTAAATCATTTCACCATATTTTTAACACTTAAAGTTAAGCATAACGTGTACATTCTCATTCCCGTGTAATTAATTTAAATTGTGCTATCCACTTCCCATGCTGTATCATTTAATTAATTTAGATAATATAAAACTGTAATTTATCCATACAATTTTTTGCCAACCAATGTATCAAAATTATTTAAATAAGAAATTTCATTAAAGTCTAACAATAAAAGTGCACCAGGGCTGGATTTTAATACTTTATAATAATTATTTCAACGTAATCAAGTTCAATATTGAGTACTGGTAATATTTCTAATTATATTTCATTTATGCAAATGTTTTTATGACTTGCACAGAAGTTGAAATTCGTCCGACTATTCCTCTACGTATAACATTTCAAAATTCATATCACACATGGAATGTTTAATTTTACGAATCTTTTTACATTTTAAATTGTAAAATGCAAACAGAAATTTTACCGGAATTCGCGGGATGTGTGTTAAGAGTCGCATATTCGAATACGTATACTATTATCGTCGAGTTCCATATACCTTGCGGACTATAAAAAGTCTGTATGCATTTTAAAATTTTATACGCAAACATTTTAAAATGGACAAAATTTCATTCCAAAAGTCGCGTTTGAAAGATGCAACAAAAGTTCAGTTTTCTCACATTCGAGCATATTTTTATTTTTCAAGTTGTAATAATACTAGCAATAATAATTATAAATTAAGAGATTATATAAGCGCGTTGCTTATAATAGAATATTTAAATTTGAAAGAAATGAAAAAAGCTTGGATAAGAAAGATTCTCGTTAACGGTGTTGTTCTTTTATACTTGCACTACATTCATATGCTGCATTATAAGAGAACAGAATAAAAAGAGGCTCGATGCAATGAAAAAGTTTGTTTCTATATTTATATAAATTACAGTGTATGTAATGTACCTTCAATTTCTATAAAGATCTCTTTTATGATTAGATAAAATAAATTGTTAATATTTCATATACCCTCAAAATTAGTCATGCTGAACTTTAAAGTGTCAATTGTAAACTTAATTATTTCATACGTTCACATTAAATAAAATATAAATTATTTGTTTTACCATATCGACGTCTTATCTTAATAGATAAATTGTAATCAAACAGTTTATATAGGGAAGTTGATCTCTTGTGTACAAATATAAGAAAGTAAAAGAATATGATTTGCATATAAAATACTATCTGCTAATCGAAGTAGATGTAGATAATTATATACATTTTAATGGAACAATCCAAAGCAGATTCTTGTAAAAAAATTTGTTTAAAAATCGATAATTTTTAACGAAGGAAAAATATTTGTAAATGTATAAACTGTGATTCCATGGAAAAATAGTAGTTTTCATGGTATGAAATATGGAATATACAAAGTTTAATTTTTTTTTGGTTTATTACTGTTTTATGCATACGTGTGCGTTAAAAATATTATCTTCCAATTCTTCTTATAAAATATTTTAATAATAATTTTAATGTTAACGATGATATTTAAACTTGCAAAAATATAATTACATACATTTAATAAAGAGACTATAAAGGGTATCCTTTTCAGATTCATTTTAAACTTTTTTCCTAAAAGTTACGTAATAATATTTTTTATACTTTCTGAAACATTTTATATTACAGAGCTTAGATTTGGTTCGCCGTAATTAATGTAGGGACAATTCAACATATCTTTTCAATCAAATTTCATAACATATTATCAGAAATTGCATTTTTACAAAATTAAGTAGAAAACAAAATCTTTGGTCCGACACACAGTCATGTGTTTACATAATATTAAATAAATATTCTATCTCTTTTTTTAAATAATTTTTCTATTAAGAAATATTTTTATGAAATTAATACCAACAAGTATCTGCTAAAGTAACGTTGAAAAAGCTTTTACGTTACGTGTGAAATAACATTATATATTATGCTTTAAAAGTATTTACACACATATTACTCAACGACATAAATATTTACAAGAATCTGTACATATTTATATAGTTTAATAATTTGTATATATGTAAATTTAAATTTCACGGATCACAGGTACATGCACAAATTGTTTAATAATTCGAACGCGATGGAGAAAGAACAAGAAGAAAAAAGAAATGAACCCCGTTATGCACGAAATCTGAGATCATATTCTTAAACTTTCTTCTTTTAGTTTTGACCGCACTTTTGATTCACGTTCATAACAATCAACATAGTCATTTTAACGCAGATCTCGTGATACAATTGTTTAATACTAATATAGTTTCTTTTCCTTAAATGTAAATGTACAATAGAAGTCACAACCTCAATACTTATATTTGATACTCACTCAATAGGTACGTTCTTCACCTATAGGTCTATCTAAATATATATAATATATTATATATATTTTGCATGTATATAATCAACACTCGCAAGTCTTTTATCGCTTTATCGTTGCTAATAAGAATTTTCAATAGTTAGAGAGCAGCGCGGATAGTGTAGTTTCGTCGAGCGACATTTCCCTCTCGACTGGCATCACAGGCGCCTCATCGAATCTCGACACGATAACCAGAGAAAATTCTCATTCGTGTGGGAGCCCCAACTGCTAAATCAAAGCTCGAGATGGTCGCGTTCGGCATTCCCGTTCGGCCGCCTCGGAAGTGAGACGGAAAATGCCATTCCTCGACTGGTCCGAGTCACTTTACCGTCCGCGCACTGCTCATCTCCATGCTCCCGTCCGTTCTCCAATCGCCGGACATTCTTCAATTTTAATTGTGCGACTTTGGCATTCGGGCATTATTGCGAGCGCGATGCTTATAGCCTTTCGGCGCCTTTTATCAAATACAATACATTTTCAACGATACTAATGCTTGTTTGATTGTAAAATTCCAGCCGATGTACCATCGCCTGATGGTCCATCGGAAACAATCGCGGGCTGCGCTCAAAGCCGCTCGGATTTACACCCGCTAGATTTACCCGTTTGTTACGTTTGATTTGTTTACGACTGGTTGATTTCACAAAAGTATGCGCAAAATGTCTCAAAGACGCTTTCTGAAAGCGATGAAAACGTTTGTGGTCCCGGAGCTTGTCGATTCGAGCAGCTTTGCGCGTAACAATGGTGCGCATCGTCCTATTATCATTAAATTTGTTGTGAAACTCAAAAATACCCTCCGTTGACTCCTTTCCCCCCTCACCCCCTTCTGATCCGCTCTCGCCTTTTGTACCGTTCGTCTCTTTGTTGCCGCCGTTCTCCTTCTACCTCAGCATTATTTTCGCGTTGTTCTCCAGTTTATAACCTCGACGTTTGGTCGTACGTTTCGGTGGCGATTTCATTCATAAAATTCGGGTGATGTCCGAGTCCGTACAACTGAATAAGCGGCAACTTTTTTTCGTTCGATAAGTTTGCAGATGTATCGAAGAATGTACAGTATTTTCGGTAATAATGATATCGGTAATTTGTGAATCATAAACAAATTTCATTATTCAACTGGTAGAGTTGAAAAATGCTAAAGATCATTAATTGAGTGTACAATTGATGTGTCATTTTTTGATAGTTAAAACATAAATGACAATTATATATAAAAATTGATAAGTTTCCGCTTTATTCTATCGAACGGACACAGATTATGGTCAGATGTCGGTATACCCTGCTTGTATGTTAGACTCTGGTTCGATGTAAAAGAGACTGGTAGTTACTGGTGCGATGCAACATTAAACCGAACCTTAAAACGGGGCTTGGTAAAGTTTCATACCAGTCGGATGTAGACTGAGAAAAGAGTTAGGATAAAAATTAATATACTGTAAGTTAAATTGGGGACCAATGAAAAATTTTCATCATACTTAGCATACAATTTAAATGAGCTTATGAGAAAAACAGTCATTTTTATTATACTAGATCATAATAATTTATATATTTCTAACAACCTGTTTTAAACGGTATGTTAAGTATGACAAAATGTCTTTTGTCTCCATTTCTAGAGTATAATAATTTTTATTCCAACTTTTTTCTCAGTATAGTTTTGTTCATTTGTCGGGATAATGAAAAATAAATGATAGTCCCTGACCTTGAAACGTCCACACGAACCTGCACTAAGGCGCAACGAAAAACAGATTTTCAGTTTTTAACCATTGTTGTACCGCATTTAGATGCTTCATAAAATCAATCGGGAAAACCATGTTAATCGTACCATTGATCCGTAAGACTTAATTCTATCCTCATATAAATTATTAGCTAATTGTGCTAGCTTTGTATCTTTTCATCATCAATCCATCGAAATCATTCACAACTGTTATTACTCTTTTAAACATTTAAGACCGCACAGTTGAAATAACGTATGGCAGTTGTTATGAGAAGGATAGAAAAAGTGCGAAGCAAGTGTAAACATTCCTAACGTCCGTTATCAGTTTCAGCTTTGTAAAAATTGTATCTCAATATCGCTTAAAAGTCCAAGGTCGAAAACTTTACAATTTGTTATCCCACAAATCGTTATGATCATAGAAACTGTACTAAGATAAATTTCCTTGAATAAATTACTATGGTTTTGGAGCAAACGAACCTTATCGAGCCGATTTACACAAGTTTTCCTGTTATTTTAGTAAAAAGGATATTGAGATTATTTCACTACATGAGATAAACTAAGCCGGCTATATCCTACAGTTATAAGAAGATATACATAAATCGGTTCGATTTATTAAAACTGTTTGCCGAAAGCTGCAGTAATTTGTCCTAAAAAATTTTTCTCAGTATACAAGCAACGTTTTGGGATCTCCGGTCCAACGTTTTATTTCTGTTTCATTATCATTATCCGACAACGAGAATTCAGAGCAGACAAATCGCTCCACTTTTACCAGTTTCGTACATTTCATCGTTTCTCTTTTATATCCGTCACGTGCGTGGTCGTCGCATCATTATCGCGAATCTGATTAGCGTTCAGTGTACTTTTGTCCAGCGAAGTCGTATTTCGCTCGTGCAAGCATGTTACTATCGATCCGCGGGAAACTTTCAGGAAGACGCAATCGCGACACACATCGCGGATCCAGTTAAAAAACTTTCCTTTGCAAGAAAGATGCCTTCCACTGCCCCTTTCCTCGCGATTCTAAATTAAGAACCGAAACTGCTCGCAAAGTTCGATCGTTATCGCTATTTGAGCGTTTGGCGTGTTCGAACGTTAACGGATATGGAGTAATTTGCGGAACGCTCTGCGGTAATCGAGATTGAAGATGGTGTAGATGAGTGGATTGAGGGCGCTGTTGATGTAGCCGAGCCATGTGATGAAGTAAACCATCCGTTCGGAGGGGCAGCACGCGGGGCAGAATGGCACGATTACGTACATGAGGAAGAAAGGCAGCCAGCATACCACGAACACTCCCATGATGACCCCCAAAGTTCTGGCGGCCCTTCTCTCCTTCGACAGTGATATCCTCTGGCGCTCTTCGATGAACTGGTAAACGGTGGTGGTGGAGGTGACGGTGGCGGTACCAGGTCCGCCGCACCTGGTGAAGCCCACGCTACGATCGTTCGAGGAAGTGTTGGCGCTGGCATTGGCATTGGTGGCGTTCGGACCTTGCGGTCCGATGGTCATTTCGGTGGGCTCGTCGTCGACCACCAACGACTGCTTGTGCGTACGACCCGTTGTTGACTTTTCATTGTGGTTCGTCTCCGAACTGACGGATTCCTCCGCGTCGTCTATCTCTCTGTGTCTGGCCGACTGCACCGCGCCCAGTCGGCTCTGCCTTGCCCGTTCCCTCAGCCTTCTCCTGGTTGCCAAAAATATTTCTAGGTAGACGAGGCTCATGAGGAGCAAGGGTATGAAGAAGGAACCGAGGGAGGAGTAGATGACGTAGCCCTGTCTTCTGGTGAGCTGACACGGAGTGCCCGGTTCCAGCTCCTCGGGCCAGTCGTTCCAGCCGGCGAGGGGGGGCGAACTGATGGCGCCGGAAAGTATCCACACCCCGGCTATCGTTGCCAGGACCCTTTTCAATGTCCGCTTCTGCGCGTAATTGATCGGATCGGTGATGGCCCAGTAACGATCGAGGGCAATCGCGCACAGATTGAGAATGCTGGCGGTGCAGCAGAGCACGTCGCAGGTAAGCCACAGCTTGCACAGATGAATGCCGAATATCCACTTACCAACCAAGAGGTACACTACGTTGAAGGGCATCACCAAGATGGCGACCGCAAGGTCCGCCACTGCGAGTGACACAATGAAGAAGTTTTGAACAATGCGCAGTGGTCTGTACGTGAAGACGCTCAGAATAACGAGGACGTTACCTAGCACGGTTGCCAGCACCAGAAACCCCAAGGCTAGGGAGGCAGCGGCCGTCTCCCATGGCGGCAAGTTTGAGCCGGTTTCCTCCTCCACCGGACCACAACCGCCGTTCACGTACTCGTCGTTCATCTTCCATCCGGAATCCCCGCTGCTGTTCATCCTATCCAGGATATTGGCACCTGTAGAATCAGTCGGATATCATTATAATGAATCGTAATGGGGCTTATGTTGTGAATTCGAGGGTTTCAAACAGACACATCGTTGGCGAAATACGATGTAATTTTTAGGTCAAATTTTATGTATTATTTATTTAGTTAAATAAATTTGAATTCCAATCATTTTATTGCATGATTATAAAAAAATATAATCGAGATAAGTTGTGCGAATCACCCATGAAAAAATTTTATATAGATGGTACATATGCCACATATATACGAATTCTATTTCTTCAATTTAATATCCGAATACCTGGGTAAAAGATTTTTTGTTGAAATTAAAATCTGTTATCCAAAATATTAAATTTCATCAGATGTTACAGTACAATTTAGAACATAAAGTAAAGTAAAATTTATTGCTTTGCTTGTAATTCGCAAAATCAATATTTCCAGTATACGAATCATATTGAATATTAGGAGCTACTGAATCGTACTCTGCGCGCTGCTTCAATTTGTAAAGTTTTCAACTTGCGTGTGGTTGCCACGGTATTTTGATTTAAGCAATGTATTATAAATTTTTCGTTAAAAAAGACTCTTCGTTATGATGATATTTAGAGCAGATTCCACGATACAATACCTGGTGGCAAAATATTTTCTACGACAAAATGTTTTTTCCAACTAAAGTGATACTAAAAAATATATTAAATTTTTTGTTTTAAATTTTGTCTACATATTAGTTATGTAAATTTAAGATAATATTTCACGCTACAAAAACGTAAAACTTATAAGCCTTTTGAATTATCATTATTGAAGTATCAATTTCAAAAATCATCTTATCTTAATACTATTTAAATGAATACAACTTTGTACCCTAAGAAAGCATTGATAAAATATCGCAGAAATTTTGAGTTGATTTTGAATTGATGTTTTAATACCCCGTATATTGACCTGAATTCGGTATCTATAACACCTAATCTCAATTGAAATAATATTGATGAAACTTGGTATCAAAAACTATTCTCTCTATTGAGAAATATTAATGTTATGTCACGCCTTTAACTTTAATTTCATTTTTGGATAAAGTTCCATGAGAGAAACAAAGTTTTTTTATGAAAAGCTTTTTTCTGCGAGTAACAGGCTTCAAAATATTTTCTAAATTATAATTTTTATTGATAAGTGTAAATAATTAAGCTAAATTTACTGCATTTCTAACGAATTTAAAGTTATTAGTCTAAAAAATTGTAATTTCGTTACATGAAAATATTAAAAGTATAAAAATAACAAATGTCAAATTACCGGGTATTAAACTTTAATCATGGAGATTTTAATTGGAAAATAATGACTTCATTTTCATCCATCAATTCTAGATTAATGATGTAGATTATGTTAACACTTTGCCGGTATTCTTGTCGTACGCAACATCACTCTTTAAGCGATGAATTAATAAACCGAATGCGAAACGCCATAATGCGTCGGTGTAGTATACTGCGGTTGAACATAGAATTCATTGATGTTCACGAGAATCGAGCACGAAGTAATTGAGGTGCACATTTTCAGAAGAATTGAATTCCAAGTTGCATAAGAAAGTCATGAATATAAGTTAGTCCTTTTTCAAACTGGTTCGTATAAATATCAAAATTATTCCCCAAGTTTTCATAATCCGATGTTTTCGCCGTTATCCAGAAATATTTTAATTTTATTTTCCTTCCGCTCTAAATAAATTATAAAATCGATATTTGCCGAGTGAATTATATTTTGTTTGAATCAAAGAACAAATTTCTTTATCAAAGAGATATAACTTCGGTTACTAAAGTATCTTGTAATCATTTGTAATGGTTTAAAAGCACATATTGAGAAACATACACTGAGAAAAAAGAAATATTATAAATTACTATTTCTTCAATCAGTTTGAGGATGCATTGGAAGAGTAAATATTTTTGCTTAAAAACAGTAGCTTTTAATACAAACATACTAAAAATTACTTCCTATAATGATTGTTTTTACTATTTTTAATAGTAAAAATTTTCACTTTTTGGAAGTATCCCAAATTTAATTAAAATAGTTTTAAGTTTTATTATTACTTTTCTCTTAGTGTTCGCATTGGTTAAAATAGCTATGAACATTTAACGATTTTTTGTAGTAATAATAACAGCCATTTGGTTAATGTTCCTGTTAACTTGAATTCTCACTTTTGACAGAGTACATAAAAAGTGAAATAATTTAAAGGGTATACAATGATTTTAAAAATATAAAATAAAGAAGTTAAGGGAAGTTAAAGAAAATTCTATTGGTTGTTCATTCGCTGCCTATTTTATGTTTGTCCAAGTCTATTCATATTCGTCCGTGAAAATGACATCGTGCCATCTGCGTTTATTTGATTTTTAAAATTGCAAATCGCTGAAATCAGATCACACGGTAGACGCGTTCTGATTCCCTTTCATTCCGGGAGACCGATATAAAATATACATTAACTTGTATTTTTGTCCATTTTTTGTTTTGTTTCATTTTACGAAAATAAATTTTTATTGTTTTCATTCAGAAAAGAAGCATTTGATTCACTTAAATTTGATGCATTTGATTCACTTAAATTTGATTTGATCTTTTATAATATTAACGAAAAATAAATTTATTTCACACAAACTAAGGATATTAACGATGTTATTCCCTGTAATGTGAAACTCAATATTTCTCTTTAGGGAATTAAACACCGTCTCTGGGGAATAAAACAACCTCCGGGGAATGATAACATTTTTATTTCCTAGAGATGAAGGTTTATTCCTTTTAGAGAGAAATCACTTCATTGCTTAATACACTGAGAAAAAAGATATATCACAAATTACTATTTATTGTATCAATTTGAGGATATATTGGAAAAGTAATTATTTCTACTGTTAATAATAGTAAAATTTAAAAGTCATGTAGTAAATATTAGTAG
>JABFPN010001041.1:0-34009 GCA_022817305.1 Leptoteleia sp. ZL-2020
TGAATTGAATATTCTTGACAGATGACAGACTGAAAAAAAAAGAAATTTAGGACAGTTTAAAAATACTCCTAGCGACATATGTAGTCTAATAGCTGAAAGTCTCATTTCATAGGTATATACCTGGTACTTGTCAGAAAGGATTGAATTACTTTGATTTTTGCATTAAATTTATTTAAAAAATTATTAATTAATATCTTTGATTTTATCAAATTCAATATTATATTTTATGTGGTTTTAAATTTAAATTTAATGTTGTAATCTTTCGTATGAATCAAAATCTGAAGTCGTTATGACATTGACTAAAAATTATTGAATTTAATCAAGAAAATTCTTGCAAAAGGAAATTGTATACGAAATAAAAAAATCAATTATGTAATAAAATGCATATAACAAAGTCACTGCATTATGACAATTTTTTGCATTAAAAAGGTTTCTGTAAGATAAAAAAGGAATTCCGCATAAGGATTGAGGTAAAGTGAAACATGTTTAACAGCGTAACGTACAAGATCCATATCAGTAGATTATTAAGTGACGCGGTTTGATGTGTACTTTAGTACCACAGAAATTTCTAAACATTTTGCCTTTGGTTTCATTAATGTTTTTATGCATTAATTTTGAATGTGGATATTTATCACATGCTAGAATTGTACTTTTTCAATGTCATTAAGGAAATCATACATCAACACTTCAAGTAAAAGGTCAAATTAAATTTCATTAATCAATAGTAAATAATTAAGATTTAATTTTGTAATTAAATTATGACTTAATAGTAAATAAATTAAAATCTTGAATATTGGTAAAAAATAAAAAATATTTTATAACATAATTAGATTTATAAAATAGTAGACAATTTAATTATAATTATGTATGTAATTATTTTTTCAATTTATATTATTTCTTAATATAAATAAACCTTTTCAAAATATATGGTTAAACAACACAATAGTATAATAAGTGGACAATAAAAGTTTCTTTATGTTAGAATATTTTTACACGGGATAGTAATTAAATGAAATACATTCATCTTTAATAATTTATCAGATATATACTAAAGATAACACGATAATATCACACATATATTAAACTACACTATTAATTTAAGAGCAAACTAATTGACATAACTTTACATATATTTCTTTTATATTTCCAATCAACAATGAATTAAAATAAATGAAAACAAATTTTTCAACTACTTTATGAGTGGAGGAATTGCTATCTATTTTTTCATAATGTAAGAAATCATATAAAATGACAATATTATCGTCAATTAACATAGTAAAATGAAATATATATTTGCCAAATTGCATACAAACTAAATTGACATAATCTTTGAACAACTAATTATTTTTCAGTTATTCTTATCGTATTTCACATTGCATTTAATTCATTATTTAAAACAAATTAGATATATCTTATGTTAAAAAAATTGAAGCAAAAATTTTAATCCAAAAAATGTTTAATCCAATTATAAATTATAAATAATGAATAAATGTAAAGTATCAGGTAAATAAATAACTGAGGAATTATAATATCACCATTACAAACGATGATACCTGTTAATTAAGGTGCGTTTCATTATTATAGCATAAGGAGGATTTAATGAACAGTCAAATCATTGTGTATACAAATGAAAACAATCCCCTTTAAGTGAGCATCTTCGGCGAGCGCGTGGGTAAATAAATACAGCTCGTTTTTATATAAAATAACAGACGCCATAGAATGCGCGAAAGCCCACAACCCGACGATGAGATACCACCTGGAATTAGCATAAAGTTGTACACATAATTATAACAAGCTTCAAATAACATGTGCCTTCCGGAACTCGGCGAACTACTTGTGGTATTCCTTCATTTTCCCACCATCGTAGCCGGAGCGAGCCCGGGGGAAGGGGTCGGCTTTAGTGCATTGAGTTTTAAAAGCCTTCGTGGCTCTTGCTCTCGAACCAGTACTTGTGGAAACAGCGAGCAATCTTCGAAAGAAACACACAAAACAATCATTGTTCTGGAGTATCGGATCTCCCGCGAAAAAAATCACGGTACGCCGGGCCCGAAATAATTTTTGCTTTGTCGCTTATCACTTTTTCTTTTCATCAACTTTGCGGCTCATTATCAGTAGTAATCAACATTTAATTGTCGGAATAAGAATGAAAAAAAAATCAAAAATCAAAATTTAAGTATATACGAAAGAAGAATAAATCAAAATTACATAGTGAAATTTACTCGGTGAACGTTTTGGCAGTTTTTTGTGACAGAAAGTGGAAAAAGATGTCAAAATTTAATATCAAATGTTCGTACGATTGCAATTTATTCGGGAGCGTTTTGCCAATTGATCGAACTTAGAGATGAGTTTTTGAGTGTGAATTTTGTAAGTGATGTTACGATAATGCGAGGCTGACACATATGGCGCAACATCATTCACCCAAAATGGAATGTGTGTTTCTCGAGTTTCCTCGGCAAATGCGAGATTCGTATTTTAAAGCGCACGATTTTATCCGACAGTGTTGTACAGACTTAAGTGCTTTCGTTGTGCAGAGTTTTGCCACTGTTCGTGGGGTACAACTTATCATCGCTTTAGTTTTAAGATCTTTGGGCTAAACTTTCATTTCTACCATTTAGAGTGGGTCGCTCTTAATAATGACATTTATTTCAATCAAGGCAACTTAATAATTAATTTGTTTTTGTATATAATCTGATGCATGTCAACGGGTTGGTTCAGATCGTGTCAATACATAATAAATGTTTTGTATTTTTGCTCTGATTAATTACTTTTTTTTTAGTGAAAATAAAACCTTATATATATATATATATATAGTTTTTTTCCTTCTCATACGTCATGTTATATATTATCCAAAAATGTATAATTGATATTCAATTTCAATATTTCATTATTGTTTGCTTCTCTTATTGCACGTACATATTTATTTACTGATTATTTCGCTCATTTAAATTTCATGCAAATGATTATTGATAATTGGGTGACGTGTACAGAAATTAGCCAAAATATTTTTTTAAATTAAAAGCATAATAATTACTTTTTGCATTTATTAATACCAAATACATAATTAACAACATTGACAGTCGAAGTTCACCAAATAAATAGCAATAATAAAATATTTCATTCGAGCAAAAAACGACGATGTTGGTACATTAAACGTAAAATTTCATCAGCTATAAAAATCAACCGAATGGCAAACAAACTGAATATTTATTATAAACAAGTGACATACGTTGATATTAGTCGATCGATAAGCATGTGGAACCAAAAATATGAAAACAAATTGGTTAATTTGTTGTTCCTTTTATTTTGACTAAGTTTGTATATTGAAAATGTATTAAATATTAAATCAATAATATTGCAATGGAAAAATTAGTATTTATAAATTATTTACATTAGCAAATATTTTGGAAACATAATGAAAGTGAGCTTATTAATATTATTAGTTATTTATTACTGAACTTCAAAAGCAATAAATTTTTAAAATTATATATTTACTTTTAAAAAATACGTAAAAACATTGTTAAAATAGTAATAATTGTATTGTGAATTTAATTAACATTTTGTTCACATATTTTTATGACTTTTCGATAAATTTAAATTACCAACTGAAATAACAAAACAATAAAATTAACGCAACATAATAATTTAGTAAACAATACTAGTTATTTGTTCTCATAGAAAGTAACTTGAATTGTATATGATTACAACTAAACGTACAGGAAACAAAATTTTATACTTGAAATTTTACGCAATTAAATTAAACCGTAAAATATTTCTCCTATTCACCATTTGAACGAAATATATATGTTTTAAATAAATTTAAATGAATATTACACTGCTTGAATTGCGTATTTATTATTTAAAAATATACATCTGCTAAAATCATTATCTGTAACAGTATAGAAATAATTTAATACACAGAATTAGCTTTAATCGCGTTTGTTTATATTTTAAACAACTTTCATTATTACTAAATTATACTTCCGTGTCACGAAATTTTGATTATTGAATAGACCTCAGGAACAGAAATATTAAATAGTTAATCGTTTTAAAATTAATAGATTCCTACATTTAATTAATAATTTTCTCAATACAAGTTCAATAGTACATTAATTAACTAGATACAGTGTTTAAGAATATACGTCAAAAAAAAAAAGAGTATAAGAATGATTAAAAACTAATTAATTCAAGTTGAATGAACGTTTATAAGTGTAATAGCATTTTCACAATTGAAGATTTAATACATATAATGAAATCATTTTCAATGCATTATCACACTTCAATTTAATCAACTTGATTTATTAACACACATATATTTATATACTTTCCTTTTATGATAAATATTATCATAAACATATTTTTCATTTATTATTTTTCTGTACAATTTCGTTACTACAAATAAAAATTTAGTTGATTTTTCAAGTAACGGAAGTTCTATTTTACGACTCATCATATAACAAAGTTATTATTACCAACTAGCAGATAATAAGTTGGTACATTAACATCTTACTAAATTTACATAATTACTAATAGATATGTCAAAAAAATAGATTCTAGTCGTTTTTTTAATGAAATTAATACATGCACTTTATTTTTAGTTTTTAAACAATGCAGTACTGTAATATCTTCTTTCATTTTAAATAAAAAATAAAAATGTAAAAATTGTTCTCATTAATTACAATAATGAATAAACTATACATCATACAATTATAATAATTTTCGTTGGTTTTTTTTCATTAAATTAAAAAAATCAATAAATTCTTTTGTATACATTTCTATAAGTTTCAAGCAAACATCCTTTTTTGTTTTTCTAAATAAATATTCCAAAATGTGACAATTTAGTTGCACTTAAAGTAACAACATAATTTTGGTCAAGTTAACAATAATTTTACAACATTATTGATAAGCGTTTATCACTAAGATGAATGTATTTATACTAATTGATAAAACTTAAAAGGATAATCCGTTGTAAATAGTACACTAATATCAGAAAAGAAATCATACACTGTAAAAAGAAACGTTTCAAAGAAAAACATTTTTGTAGTTGTAAAACATTTTTTAAGATTTAAAACTTTATCTATGAACAATAGCATTGGGAAAAAATGAAGGTGTTTTGTTTTAAATCGCTTGATTCGCTATTTTTTAAAATTTAGCGTTTATTATTTTTCATTAAATTTTATCATTTAATTCTGAACAATTTCAAATTATCCCTTAAAAAGATTCCTATATTAAAATTAAAATTTTTTACTAAAAAAATAATATAAAAATTAATTAATGTTTAAAATAAATCTCATTATTATGAACAATATACGATTATAAATTTAAAATGAAACAATAATTATTATATGAATGTGCATTAAATATCAGGGAATTTTCATATTGTAAATTCACTTATTCTTGACATTAAAACAAAAAATTCTTTAAATTTTATCTCATGCTTATTAAGTATAACAGTGATATGACATATGGTAATTTTTTTCACTTTATCAATGAGTAATTTTATAGAATAGATATTGTGACAATTTCTCGAATTCCAAATGACTAATTCGATAACTTTAGCAGGAATCAATGGTGCACGTGTTTAATAAACAATACAGTACTTAAACAAACCTAACAAGACAATAAATCTTCGAAAATCTGCTTAGAATGTGATTGTTTTCTTTTCCTATTCAATCATTTTTTTGAAAATCACTTTTTTTAATTGCACAATTTTATTATCAAATTAATAATCCAGTATTCCATTATCTTGATGAAACAATCTTATAATTATTTTTATTGCATTCTAAATCAACATAATAATGCAGTAATTCACACCAGGTTACAAAAGTAAATCAGTGAAAATGATTTTAAGGAAAAAAATCAAGAATAAAAACAGACCTGCAATTGTAATCTTACAATATTGTGAACTTTGTTAAAAAAAAATCCGTTTCGAATTGATTCGAGTATTCAATGTTGACAATTTACACATTTTTTTTTTTTTTTTTTTTTTTTTTTTTTTTATTTGTAATGAAACACATTTTGAGTAGTAAGATAACGATCGACGTTAATCCCGTTACTATTCTAGTCCGTCGGAAAATTACTTTAATAATCTGCCAATGAGAAGTTGAACGCAGCCGTAGCTTTTATATAGAGGATGCCAATCGATCGAAGAATCGACCTACTTTCGCAATTCATTTCCTTAATAAGCCGGGTACCCTTTATTTTTTAGCTATTAGTCACGAACGTCGTGCACTTTTCATTCTTCTTTCGTTGAATCCTCAATTGCAGCCACTCCGAGCGAAATGACTTAAGTCGTTAAACAAAAAAGAGCAAGCAAAAAAATAATCGGTGCATCGCCGATGAGAGATACGCCGCGAAGCTTTTGATTTGAAAAGAAAAATTGCCTTTGTTCGACCGCATTCCAACGGCGTGCTACTGTTAAAGTCGCGAAAAAACAAGATTTAAGCGTTCGGAAAATTTCGAGCTCATTTCTTGCAGGAAAATTTTTTTTCTGATTTGAAACAGCCAAGCGGAGTATAATCACCGGACGATATTTACCGGCGACGAATGCTCATAATTCATGCTCACCGGACGTCCATTTAATATAAATTAATGAGTTAATTGTTCGTGGCGGCAATAACTGTAATTGTTTCGAGTAATGATGTTTATTTAATGGAATGCAAAAAATACTTAACAAGACTTACTGTAATGTCCTGCAGGAATACTAAATGGAAATTGGACGTACCTCGCGAAAGAATGGTGGAAATGATCAACGTAAAAGATTTAATTGTTTTTTTTTTGTTTTTATTTCCGATGCGGTTGTAAATTTTGGCACGGTGAGTGGATTGGTCCAGAGATTGGCCGGGAAATGCAGTTACGATGATTAACTGTTTTTAAGAAAATTCGTTGAACCAAGTGCTTGAAACTAATATGGATAACGTTTAAGACGTATTGAAATGTTGCAAATGTTTGTTAATTGCTTTACTGGGGGAAACCAATAATATCTTTTAGAACACTGATAAAAAGCAGTGTTCAATGCGAAGGTTTGAACTCGGTTTAGAAATCTTGTTTTGCACTAAGATAATAAGTTTGTATGAATGGAGTTGCAAAATGTTTATAAAACTAGATGCTGCAATGTAAATTCTATGAATTATATACTACTTATTTGAAAATTATTAAGGAAAAGTTAATAATACTCTTATACAATATGCACTCAGAGAAATTTGCTAAATACGCCCGACTAAAAACTTAAATTTATTATTTAATAAGTCAGACTAAATACATTTATAATTGGACGAGTCAAAAACTACAGTTGCGAGAACTTATTCAATTGCAACTTACTGTTTTAGTTGGTTTATTTGACAAATCATATAATTTAGTTGGAATAACTAATATCTCTTACTTACGTTCAAATGAATTATTTAATTCATCTAGAAACAAAATACAATCATTACCTTCACGGAATAAATTAATCAACTAAATGTAAATAAATTGTAAATATAACTCAAATAAAGTTAATTAATTGAACACAACTAAACAATTTTTAGTTGGCTGCACTAAATTTTTCTCTGAGTGTGTTTATTTTTATTATAAATATAAGTATAAAGCATTAATTAAAGAATAAATACGTAAATAAATGTAATTAAACTAAAAGCGTTAAAAATCTGCGTTCAAACATTTAACTTTCGGGTATGGTAGAATATTTTAATATCAGATAAATGCAAAAGCAGGAAAGAACGGTATCATTACGAGTATTCAATAATTAACATTCCGCATTAATTGGATAATGCACCTACAAAATATAAGTAATGCCTTACATCACTCTTTAAAAGCTCAGCGTATGAATTTTACATAACGCCTGTATGCTGTTAATCGCGTGTGTCCTGTCTACTATTGCATACGCAAAACTCTGTTTCGACAAACAGCGAGACCAAAAAAAGATTGTGCATTCGGCTAAATGATTGCACTTCTTGTCAAACGGAACAATAACTTGCTTGTCATAACCAATTCCCACTGTTAAATGTTACTCTTTAGGTGTATTAAAGCATATTCGGCTGAATTATAAAAATGCATGAAAACGTTTTTATAGACAAAATATTTGTAAATTATTCTGTCTCATATTTCCTCATTATCGGATATAGTTGAAAAATAAAAAAATTCAATCGCATAATTGCGAAATAAGTTTTTGATTATATTTCGATAAAAGTCACAAGTTAAAAGTCTTATATTTCATAAATGTATTCGTGTTGATAATATTTTTATTATTTTGCAAGACGTGAAAACCACACTGAGAAAAATATGATAGAGTAAAGTACGATTTGTGTTAGTAAAGCGAATGCATAAGGCATTGCTCGTGTTTTGTTTTAACATTGTGAGGCCTTTTTACCAACAGTGATAGGACTTTTTGCGTTGACGCTCATAATCATCGAAAATAGTGGTTTGAGATTCTCTGATGTACAATTAAACTTTAAATATCTAAAGAAGGCTAGGTAAATAAAAATGACTCGTGGTGTCGTGATTAAAGTTGTCAACATTCGGATAACACATTAGAACGAATGCAATTTGAGTTCATTTCTCGCCGTTGGAAAAAAAAACTTTGTATGTATAAATAATACGGATATAATTTTTAAATTTCATTTTTGTTGTCCTATCAGTGATAGTACTTTTTAACATCACTGCCTTATGCATTCAGATTACAAACATCTGATGAGAAAAATAGGTTACAATAATCGTATATATTCTGAGTATATTTCTCACAGTGCAAAGATAATGTGCAAAGTTTGAATGATTACTTTAAAAACAGTATTTATTTACATAACATTTTTAAAATAATTTTAATATAAAACAATTTTTCGAATTTATTCTTAATTTTCAGTTGTACAAGCGATTTGTATATATATAGAACATATTGAAAAAATAAAAATATATTATATTTTGCTTATACATTAAAATTTGAGCATAAATCTCATAAATCAAATGTGCCAAATAAAAATCAATTGTATAAAGCAAACTAAAATAATTTAAAGGAAAGACAATTTTCAACCTGAAATTTAATTACAATAAATTAAATAAATCATTATTTATGATAAAATAGGAACAAAATAGTTTCACTAAATCAACGGTACTATTACCCGAGTGCATGAATAATATTTACATCACCGCGCATATGCTGCCGATGTATGATATATATCTTGCAAATATATATCATGTACGGGATGCGTATTATAATATTTATGCACAATTTGTCATAAATTCGCGTAAAATGGAACCTTTACGTGCGAAATCTTGCAATAAAATTTAAATCCGCTGCAATTCAATCTACATCATCTGATAATTACTCAAGAGCGCTATATAATTATCAATTTATGTTGCGTTTGCTCAAGATACTCGCTATGGAAAAGTCATTATCTTGTATTATAACACGTTTAATGATCAATATTAGATAAGTGATTATTTTTCTCATTTCACTTAAGTGTCGAGACTCTATAATGTGTACTTAATGATCACATAAATGTCAATAAAATTATGATTATCTTCTTCGTTAATTTGTTTGAAATAAAATAATCCGTCGCCAAATTGGATTGCAACGAGACGATTCGAAAGAAAAGGAACGTGTCAGCCGCAAGCACAACATCGAATGGAAATTTGCTTTACGGTGGTAACTTTACGTTTCGATGTTTGTCAAAGTGAAAAATTACGGCTTATTTACATAAATCATACTTTATTGTTTAACATGAAATTGATGTTGATTTGTTTGCGGATAATTAGCACAGTTCCTGATAATGAAAACTAAAGTGCGATAGAAAAAATAAACACCCCCAAGGTATTGAGGGAGCATTATTTGTGTTAACCGTAATTGCGGCAAAAACAGTTTTCTTCGCGCGATAAAAGTTCTTTTTATTACTTTTCTTGTTTATGACCTATAAAGAACTAATGGCAATTTTATCAAGCTGAAAAGAAGGGTTAGTTTGCAATGAGGCAAATAAACGCAAACTTGCCCGATCAAACAGTCTATAATCAATACGCTTACTCACTATTACATACTGAACATTTATAATTTATAAATTAAAATTCGTCTTCAATTACAATTAATAAATATTTGAGATACGTTAAGAAAAATTTTCGATTATCGTAACTACGAAAATCAAGTTGGTTTTAGAGTCAACTGTAGTGCAGTTCACTTTACTATAAAATATAATGAAGAAAATCAATTAATAATAAAAGAGAAATAGTAAGACTATAAAGCAGCCCTATGATTAAACTTTTTTAGCCAAACGCTTTTAAAAAGTACTTTCAGTAATTTGTATTGTTTTTTGATGCCAATTTTAGTGCATTTTTTATTATTTGGAATTTATTTTTATTTTATTGTTTTAACAGTTTTTTTAGAGGCTATACCGTCAACATTATTGATATTATTGTTAAAACCTTAAGTTCATTAATTTTATTTGTGCCAACTCTGAATTTCTCTCAGTGTAGTATGTTTTTGTTGTTGAAATGCTGTTAATGAATATACCAGGTAAAATAAAATGTTATAGTAAATTAAAATCTTTTTGTTTAAAATCTAATCTCAAATTGTACAAGACTACATGGAGTTACATCTTTTAATAAACATATTTATTTATTTACATAAACGGGTACATACCCTTTTCAAAATCAATGTACATTAAAATTAGCTTTGAATCAGCTGATAATATTTATTTTTTTCTTTTTATTTTTTTTTTGTTTATTTATTTATTTATATATATATTTAATAAATTTTAATAATTTAGTTTACCATATAATGATATTCTACAATTATAATGCCAAACTGATAAACTTTTTATTTATTTATTTGAACTCACAAACTAATCAGATTAATTTCCTGGAACTTTAAAACTTTAAAATTTATTTATGGAACCTCTATTATGTTTTACCATTTTCTATTAAATTTATAATGCCTGATTAAATGTAGTTTAATATGAAATTAATTATTTAATTAAATTTTAAGTATCATTTAATTTAATAGGTTTAATGATCCAATCAATTTTTTATGAAATAATAATGTTGAATGACATTTTTAATTAATTTTAAATTAATTATATTCAGGAAATAAATAATTGTAGATATTATACTAATTATTTAATAATCCGGCACATATAATATAAATTAATTAATTAAAATCAAATTGAATAATAAAGTGATTCAATTTTAAAATTTCATTCAGATAATTCAATAATTTTATGTGTAGTTCTAAATAACGTACGACCGATAATGAAGCATTTTTTCTCATTTTTTTAACTTTAATTCAGATATCCATATTTTTATACTTAATGACACACGCTTGAAGAAATTAAATCATGATACTTTCTTGAAGGTCATGAGTTCAACAATCTTCCCGAGAAATCAAGGATACTTTTCAATCATCTATTAATTATTTTAATTGTAACGATTTGACGTATTCATAGGAAACTATATAAACCTTTTATGAATGAATAAGAAATATACGTACAGTAATGGGGAGTGAATGTGTAGAAAAATTTGGTTTTAAGTCCAGTAACAAGTAATTATTTTCATGATGTCAAAGCTTTAAATTTACGATCAAGAAAACATTTAATTAATACCCAATCATATTCACGCGATCATGTAAAATATATAACTAATTACTCCATTCTATATAATTATAATCTGCAACTAACATTTAATATATTAAAAATTTAGCATTTCAGGATACTTAGGATTTGTGAATATGCTTTTAGATATTTATAAAAAGTTTTATAATATCAGATAGAAAAAAAATATTAGTCGATCAATAAATTAGTCTGAAATATAACTGAAAATAGTGACGTCTAAATGCAGTTAGCATTTTTTTCAAACTATTAGCATTCGTATCTTACTGAACGTTATGTTCGCATCACTTGTTACATCTAAAATGTCAGGAAGCTAATGTCTTAACAAGATGAGAATAATCCGATTGAAATAAGTGGACAATTTTTACATTACAGACAATATCTGAATTTTATAACAACAATTAAATACAATATTTGTCTGAATAGGTACTAAAATAGCTCGTTTAACAGTAAAAATATATTTGAATTCAAAATCTATAATCATACTTATAGAATAAATTTGACTTCGTGATCTTGATATATCTGAAAAGAAATAACGATAAAAGAGTTGACTGTAATTTATGTATATCGATTATGGAGAGGCGCAAAAATGGGAATTCAATAATGACTAAAAATAAAGAAAAAGCGAAGTTTATGCAAACAGAACGCGCGCAAAGTGCATTTGAGAGTGTCTCTTGAAACTCAAATGGCCCAATGAAATTGAGATTACTTGCGCTTCGGCAGCTGCCGTTTATTTCGATTACACCGCCAATTTCCATTCGTTGTAGCTACGTCTAAAATAACATTTGTATCGAGCTTTAAACAAAGTTGTTGCAAAGTTGTTGCAAACTTGTTGGCGACGCGGCGCGAACCACTGTTCTTAGATTATTAATACACTTGCAGCAAACGGATCTTATTACTGTACCCACTACAATTATTTGAGTTCAAAATTGTATTGACAAAACTATCCAGGTGTTACCGTACTCTCCAGTGAAAAAAGTCAAATGACTTTTTCATGTGAGAATTGGAAATCAGTACTTGGACAAAAGTCATCTGGTTAATTTTCGTGATAACTAGAATTCTGGTTGAAATCACCATACCATGGTTACTATTATTATTACTTACTAAAAACCGGGTAACTAGAACTAAAATTTTTTAATATTCACGAAAATTAACTATGGATATCCTTAAGATTGCTATATTTTTTTTTCTGAGTGTATTGATGCTACAAATGATTTTAACATAAATATTAAGATTTAATAAAGATTTCGACTGTTGCTCGTACTGTGAATCATTTTTTTCAGAACGATTAATTAATTTTTATTTTCGTCTGTACACTATATTGCAACAATATTATAATTTGAAGTAATGGCAAATAGTTAATTAGTGACATTTAATGATAAAAAACAGGTAAATTAAGCATAAACGATTTATTAATTTTAATTTTTTAATATATATATATATATTTAAGTGAAATGATAGCAAAAATTGTTTTATATCTCATTGAAATAAAAATAAACTTACATTAAAATTAAATTAAGCTAAAAATTATTATTTCAGAGTTCAAAAAGATACACATATTTTTTATTACATATTATATAATTAGGTACAAATAATTAATCTTTCTTTTACTTAATTTTAATTTAAAGCTCAAGTCTTACAAAGCCAAGATAGATTTGATTTTAATTTGATTTTGATACGATATGAACCAAATTTGAATTTAATTGAACGATGAAAAAAGTAGAAAATGAATTGATTTCATTTTTTTCTTCTTTAAAAAAAAGTTTATATTATTTTATTACAAAAAAAATGAACAATGATAATACAAATTACAGTGGCCCCTTAAAATACCAAACTCTAGGCTACTGCATATCTGGTTGCTGAATGTGAAACCGATGTTATAACGCGCAAGTCAAAATAGCTTATGCAAGTGGTCAACTTAGTCGCTAGTAGGCGCACTTACCGAACGTAACCTAAATGTGCAGTATACAATGTTATTTATCGAAATAATATCATAAAGAAGTAGTAACATTTATTAAATTGTATTTTCGAGTGCAATATCGATTTTACAATGGCTGGAAACTACGAAAGTACCGCAGGGCCGAGTTATCCCGATGTCAGTAATGTATATAATAAAATATTGTCGTTAATTAAAATTCAACTCCATACCGTATAAGCATATCAAGTATTATGACTATTCACGGAATACACAATCGTTAGTCTTTATTAGTCTGGAAACTGGCACAGAATCCTTTAAATACAAATAAGAAAGCTGTATAAGAAAGGGAATGCTCGTTAAATCAAATCATTGGTCGATTCTTTTGTTGCGAACGCATATCCTACTTTTGATACGATGCTTTCTGTTCACGGGAACCTTCGTATGCGAATAAATCGTATGTCGCGCGAAATATTCTTGACAAAGGCTTTTGAACCCAGATATTATGGTTCAATGTCACTATAATCATTTATACACTTTTGCTTCTCGTTACATTTAAGTTTTTATTAATTTGTATTCTTTCATTGTTTAACGATATAATTAATCATTAGATTGTCTTTGTTAGTTTATTATAAAATATGGTGGAATATAATAAAAATATGTTCATTAAATTAATGTTAAATTTAAGGAACAAATATAAGAATTCGTTTGTCAATTAATAAAACTCGTTTTGTTGGTACTTTTCTTACTTAAATTATTCAAAGCAAGTTTTCAAATCATTTACGTGATTTCAATGAGTTTCAATCAATTTATTTTATTTTTTTTTATTTTTTTCATTTTATTTGAACGAAAATTGTCAATTTATTCACGAATAACTGATTTCTCAATTATAATAAGTATGAAATTAAAGATTAGCCAATAAATAACAAGCGCGCGAATAATATATTGTTGCGCTAGTCGTGCACATTTCAGGTCCTGTGAAAAATATGTTAATTAATTTATCGTAAAGATCTGAATGGCATAATCGTTGGATCTATATCTAATGTGTAATAATTTATACTGTTTTATAGCACATTATATTGCAAAAATTATGGCATAATTATAATTTTCGTAGCTAGGGCGTTAAAAATATTTCTCTTATCAAATAAATTATTTTCTAAGCAGAAAGAATTATCACAATAATTAATTCTGTATAAATTTATATTTTTAAAAAATTGTAATTTTATCTTAACAAATAAATTTGTATATCAGTTTATTTCCTGTTTAATCACAAAAAGTAACGCCCCCGACATACTAATTGCAAGAACAGAAGTCTCCATCCATGTAACTACAAGTAAATATATAATTGACCACATTATTATAAATCACAATTATTTATTAAACTTTTTAATAATAACATCCATTCAGTTTACATCAAATAAGAAAGTTGCATGATAATATTACTTATTAAATGTGTTTTTCAATTTTAACATTAGTAATTTTAACCTCAACTTTTTTCATTTTAAACTAAATTCTTCATGGCAATAAATTTGCATAGAATACTAAAATATACTATCCTCAGACAATCAGTCTCAACAAAACATTTTTGTTCATGAAAATCTTGATATTCAGTCTAAAAATATCCACAATATCAATTAATAATATTATATTCGTTTTATACTTTATTAAATTTATAACCAACACTTGCATTATATATAAATTTTTAGGTTTAGATTTTTTATTTCTAAAATAAAGAATAAAATTATCTTTTATGTATATGACCTGAATATTTGTCATTCTTTCATCTTTATTCTCATATATCTTATCAAATTTTTATGTTAACACTGAGTATATAAATCAATGAATAGAAAAAGGTGCGTTAAACAATTCAATCAAATTTTCAAAGTAAGTTGATTATAATATTAACTTCATATCATTATATGGTAAACTAAATTATGATAATTTATTTAATCGGTATTAAATCAGATATTAATCTGTAAATTTTAATACACTGTTTTATAACTGATTTATGAATGAGGGACAAAACATAAAGTAAAAATTTAATCAAAAATTAAAATTCAGTTTACTAAAATTTGAAATCCCCTGGTTTCTAAATTATAATATTCTATTTTCTCCGCGTACAAATGTAAAATATTATTCCTTACGCAAATTACAAAATCATTTTAACCGTATTCTGCAGTTAATGATTTATCAGTAAATATACATATCCTAAAATTATTTGATAGTGTCAAAAACAAATATCAATGTAAATTTAAATTAGCCGATGTGAAATAAGAAACATAATCATTTTATTAAAATTAAGTTACAGTGCTGTATATTACAAAACTGCATTATCGTTGTGACATAAATGTATGTAATCAATTGATGGTCACGCCCTAGCACTTTTTCTTTCAATAAAGGTGTAAGAATTACATATTTATCAAGGAAAGCATATCAAAATATCTGACCATTGTATGCTTAAATAACATTGATAAATGAAATTCTATTTGCAGTATTAATTCAAGGTTTCAAATTAATTTGTTCAATTAAAATATATAGTTAAATTGTATAAATTACTTTAAGATATAATATTATAGAATGTATAATACAGTATTAAATATTCTAATGAAAAACATTACTGCAAATTTAAGTATGATAAACCAATACTTTTGATAAAAATGCTTTAATCTAAGCTTATATATTGGAATTATTTGAAGTATATGAAGTATATGAAATGAAATGTTTCATATATCTAAGTTAAATATATAGAATTAATTAATTCTATCTTCTACGCCTTTGTCTTTTCATAAATCTTAGAATAGTTAACATTCAAAATAGTTTTGCATTTGTATAACTAGTTTATTGCATTGATTTACGAATTCATTGGAAATATTAGGAATAAATTCTTAGTATATTGCTGCATAAATTTCATATGACTTGATAAATACTCACAAAAAGTTCATTGAAACAAAATTACAAAAAATCGATAATGGGAATAATTTTTCAATTAAATTTTCCAAGTTAATGTATTTCCAATTGTGAACACTTTCCTTCACATATTTTCGGAGAAAACTGTACTATTGAAGCAACGCCAATTGGTGATGGTGTAACAATGTTATAATGTTAATACTGTCCCAGGTATTGTCCTGTTGTCACATTATTGTCATGAGATAATCAACGATGCAATTAATGTTGTAATGACAGAAACATTTTTCTCCGTGTAGAACTCATAGGGGATTTTTTCTTAATTGAACGTTCTCTGCTAGTAAATACACATAACAAAGATTGTGGAATTGAAATTTAATATCCGATTTCTGTACTTCATTATTTTACCAACACCTTTTTACCAGTCATTATACTCATCAAATCACCTCAAATTGTAGGTAACCGAAAATACGCCTCTTCTCCGGGATCACAACATGGGTGAAAAGAACATAGGAATCTCTCAACAAACACTGGTCTCCAGGAATAGCGTCAGCGATTTCCAAAAAGCCAACAAACTTCCACAATACATCGCCGGATTAGCGTCAACATTGGGTGCATTGGCAGCAGGTCTGGTTTTAGGATGGTCCTCGTGCGCCGGTAAGGATGGTGTAAATTTGATAAGAGATTATGCCAACTTAACCATGACTCCCGACGAATTTTCCTGGGTTGGATCTTCCGCTACTCTGGGTGCTGCTGCCATTTGTGTGCCGATTGGTATTCTCTGCGACATGATTGGCAGGAAAAAAGCGATGTTAAGTCTCGTGGTACCATTCACTATAGGTTGGGCTTTAATCATCTGGTCACAATCGGTCGTTATGTTCTATATCGGTCGGTTCATCACTGGTTTAAGTGGTGGAGCATTTTGCGTCACTGCTCCAATGTATACTTCAGAAATTGCAGAAAGTTCGATCAGAGGTAGTTTGGGTTCTTACTTTCAGTTGATGTTAACGGGAGGAATTTTCATATCCTACGTCCTGGGAGCTACAGTCAAGGATATGTTCTATATATCCCTTATATCTGCAGTCGTGCCCCTAATTTTCTTTGGAGTTTTTATGTTTATGCCGGAAACCCCTACATTTTATATGAAGAAAGGCGATGAAGAAGCTGCTAAGCAGAGTTTCATCAAACTTCGTGGTCAACACTACGATATCGAACCAGAATTAAAAAGTTTACGAGAAAGCCTAGAAGAGGCAAAGAGAAGCAAAGTTTCATTCTCTGCTGCAATTAGCTCGAAAGCTGCGAAAAAAGGATTGGTCATAGCTTTCGGTCTAATGTTATTCCAGCAACTGAGTGGAGTCAACGCCATTATATTTTATGTAGGTGGAATATTTTCCGATGCGAAGATGGACAGCGATGTTGGCTCTATCACTGTCGGAGCATTGCAGGTAACCCAAATTTTATTAATTATGTCAATTTCTATTCCATTTTCAGTTTAATTTTACTTTTTTACGGTTTTAGAGGAATTAAAGAAAATAAAATTTCTTAACAGTAAAGAAATTTTTTATATAATCTCGATAATTATTAAAAAAATTATTAAATATATATTCAGCTCTATATTCTAAAATTATGAATTCAAAATAATGCCTAAAATACGTATGATACCAGAATATTGAAGCGAATGAAAATTTACCTTTAGTTATATAAGTATATGGGAAATTAATAATACAAACATTATGTATTCAAAAACATTTCTTCGCTTTGTTTGTATTTAAACGCTTATCAGTTTAAAAATAATACAACGCATTATTATTATTATTATTACAAAACCTTGTTAAATAGGAAATTTATTATAATACTTGAAATGTTATATATTACGTCAAAAACTTGTTCAGATAAAAGGTTTGCAAAAGACAACGTCGAATGGGGAAAAAGCAGTTCCGCTTTTATACTTTATATGAAAACATTTTGTTGAAATCCATGTATCTTATAATGTTTGTTATTTTCATGATAATTAGAAACTTGTTTAATTTCGTATTATTTATAATGATATTACTTCTGGTGTTATCAAGATTAATAGCAGTGGGAGTCAGATAAACTAATTAAAAGAAATATAAACTTTTACGCGTAAGTCACTGAAGAATAAAATAAAAACTAACAAGGTTTTGACAGTTCTGTTTATTAAATATAAACATTTGCATTTAATCGTTTATGCAAACAATAAAGTGTAAATAAAAGTGGATTTCATTTATATAAAAACGGTTAATTAACTTAATCAAAAAAAATTCATAAATAGTTTAATTAAGAATTAGGTACATACAACATCAAAAGGCTACTAATAAAAGCATAAAATACTTGAACAATAATGTAATTTTAATTTAAATTATTTAATATAATACCCATTTACATGAGCATGAATTGTGGTTATTTTTAATAAAAGCGCTCGTATTAGAGAGAAAAATTGAGACTGAAATAAAAGGGACTAATAAAGAATCGTTGAAACTTTGCAGGTGGTAGCAGTATTCGTGAGTACGCTGATAGTCGACAAACTTGGCCGAAGATTGCTACTGTTAACGTCCGGGGTGGCGATGTGCTTATCTACGTTAACCCTTGGAATTTACTTTTACCTCCAGAAACAGAACGTTCAATCGATAAGCTGGCTGGCTCTGCTATCCGTGTGCGTCTTCATCATTATTTTCTCCCTCGGCTTCGGACCTATTCCCTGGATGATGATGAGCGAGATATTCTCAAACCAAATTAAGAGCATCGCCGGCAGTAGCGCTTGTCTGTTCAACTGGCTTATGGCTTTCGTTGTAACAAAGTTCTTCAGCAACATGACTTCTAGTCTCGGCATCGACGTCACATTCTGGATCTTCTCCGTAATTTGTGCGATAGGCATCGTTTTTGTGTTCACCATGGTCATTGAGACGAAAGGCAAAACTTTAGATGAGATTCAAATTGAACTCGGTGATAGTCCAGTTGCTGAGCGACACTCAAGCAATGCGTGAAATTATACCTAAGAACAATAATTGTAACTATAAGTGTCCTCCTGGACAAAATCGTGATAAAATGAGACTAAACGCGAATAACGGGGATTATGCAAATCTAAAATGTGACAGCGCAAGAAGGATAGTTTGAGAGAAAGACATCAAAGTTTTAATGAGTTGCCTATTCAATAATTTGAACGTTAAATGATACATTCGATATTTTATTCTTTTCATCAGCGGAATGGTGGGAACCATTGGGTGTAAGCTTACGTTCAGCAGGGTAAAAGTGGAATGAATTTGCTTACATATTTTAAAAGCAAAAAAAATGCATATTTATTATAATTTTATAATAAAATTTTTACAATTTTGACTACATTTTCCATGGAATTTTTAAAACGTATGTTAAAGGATATTTTATAAAATATATATTATGATGCATAAAATTTATTAAGAAATATTTGGTTAACATTAAGAAAATACTATTTTACATTCCACTTCATTAGAAGAGAAAAATAACAAATTAGTTCTGAGAAAAATAATAGCAAAATAAAATTTAAAAATTTACCACAAATAACTAAAAATTATACAATTATTTAATAAATTTATTTTTTACAATCAATTTTATAAAGTTTGTTATGTACAGAACTACACCTTATTATCAAAAAAAAAACTATTAATGTTATTAATAATTTATTTATTTATTATTAATTTTAAATATTATATTAAAAAATATTAAAAATTACATAATAATGTTAGATTAAACTACACGCAGTTTATATGAAAAAGAATCAATTTAAACGATGAATACATTAAAAAGTAATGTCTTTTTTCATTTTAAAGAAAATGTCATTTTTATAGTTTGTTTGATATATTTCAAATTTCACCTCTCAAATAATAAAAGGTTTCAATATTTGACACTCACTATAACGAAAGTTTCAAACTTAAAGGAAAATGATATTTAACGTACATGAACCTGTGTGCATTTAATAATTGTTTTTATTTAGCTATATTAAATGATACTTAAATCGTCAAGTCCATAAAAAACAACTATAAAAAAATTTAAACTTAATGCCTGACATTTTACTTGAAAAGATTTTCATATAATCATTTTTGCTTAAAAAATATGTCAGCAATATATTTTAAATTGTAATTTAAGATATCAGTGAAAGATTACGCACATTTTCTAGCTCAATTACTTACACGAAAAAAATTAATTAAACAAATCCCTATGTATTTATTAATACTACACTTTTTTCTAAGATAAAAAGATACGATTTATTTTAGTGTTAATATTTCTAAAATATAATATTAAGAAATTAACTTAAAAAGTCAGTTTTATATTAACTGTAGACTGTAATTTATTTATATTCGAAAATGCGATATCTATATTTTATTGCAATACAATAACAGAATTATTTCTAAAGATATTATCAGTATTTCGACTTTTGTCATTATAATAATCAGAATTAATAAAATTTTTGAGTGTTATTAACATTTCTATATTTACGTATTAATATAACACAAGGTATTTAAACCTTAAATAGCACTTTAAAATTTATTAATTTATAATAAGCAAAGCTTTAATAAAAACATCTTATTCGAAATACTTACTAAATGAATATAAAAAGTCTATTTAATGATTGTTTTCATTTCAATGCAATTATACTTCAAAATATTAATAATTTTTGGATTTAATTCCTCTTAAAATTACTTCACTTGAAAATTGATAATTTTTATTTTGTTGTATAATAAATAATCATGTTTTTATTATACACATATTAAAATTAACTTGACACTTCCTCTTCTTTACTATTTAATATAAATTACACATGTTCTTCTTTATCGATTAACTATGAATTTTACATTTTCAATATTTCAATAAGGAAAAGTTACGTTAATATTTTATTAATAATGTATTATTATAAAATTAATAATTATTATCATTATTACGTCTTAAGACATAATTGTAAATAATTCATTTATTTAATTTATATACAAAGTTTTTATTGTTATTAATCGCTAATTAATTAATTGTTGCATCATTCCTGTTTTGATTTTTAATGTTATACAAAAAAATAATTTCTAAAATATTGCAGCGTATATTATGAAACTTATGATCGGGATGTCATAATATATTTATTATAACTGTATAATATGTATACTTAAAGTAAACGTTGTAAAGCGTGCATTACAAGTTATAGAAATTTTAACGTTTTTATGTAACTTATGGTATCTAGAATCTGACACTACCATCAGAGGTCTTGTAATATGCGTTATAATTTTTATACATTTTTTCCTCCCAGTACAATTTATTCAAAAGAAATAAATATGTATTTATAAAACATATTTCAAAAAGAGAAAGGTTATCTTCTGAAAATTCAAACATCTTGGAACTTATTTTGAAACTCATAAGACTGATTTACTTGCTTGCTGTCCAAAGATTATAACAGAAAATTTAGAAAAATAATTAATTGGCTCATTAGAGATAATTATAGGGTATTTTTACTCAGGTTTAGGAAGAAGAGACTAAACTTTAAATTTTTATACAAAATTAGTTAAAACTAATAAAAAAGATCGAATTCAATTATACAATATGAATGTCCATAGCACAAGTAATTAATTATAATAAGATTTAATAAAAGTACTAATGCATTTAATGTGTGGGTTAAATTCAAAATTAGCAAAAATAAGAGGAAACATGCGTTTTAACGGCGTTGTAAATAAACGATTAACTTTAAATATTAAGTAGATAGATAATTGTATATTTATAAATACATAAATTGTAGTATTTTTAATTTTTATTTACTTGAGAGCGTAGAATATTGTTCTAGAATCTAGATCAATTCTTGATAAAGAACAACGAATGCAAATGAATGTAATGTAATTAATTTAAATTCTTATAAGTAAGCATTTACTTTGGTTATTGTAAAAGTTTATGCTACAAATATTTTTTATAAATATATTTATCACAAATCAAGTTTTTAAAATATAATTACAGAAGTAAATGCACATTGATCAAGGTATTATAATATTTTTAATCCAATAAACATGTATATAAAAATAATTGATTTTTCATTTCTTTTAATGACTAAAATTTATTATTATATTTCATAATCAATTTTATTTAATTGAAGTTATTAATTACACTTAGCACATTTGAAATATTATTCATTGATTGAGGTTTATTGAATTATATATTGTATTTGTTCATGTTTCAAAATGTGAATTGGTTGAAATATTCAATTTATTACTTTGTGTGTGAGGTTTTTTTTGAATGTTACAAATATCATATGTAATAAAATAATACAATAAAAAATAACGGCATAATAGAGGGTAATATTTTGTAATAATAAAAAATACTGCAAACTAGTTTCAGTGGCAATGAGCTGTAAACTCACGTTTACAACTTTTTGATAATAAATTTTTATCACACTATATGTCAGTACTCATTTTACCGACATGATTCGTGAAATTCGGCTAATTTAATGAATCGCTAATTGAAGGCAAAAGTTTAACTCGCGAATGAGTTTAGAAGAGTACCGTAAGATGGCCCTGTCATCAGTACAAAACAGAGTCGTATTTTATACAGCCCGTTAGCGATCTCTTCTCATCTTTGATTATATATTCCGTGTCATCTATTAAGGAATTATTAGAACTCGTGTTTCTTATTCTGCCCTACAGCCAATACAGGAAACAATAACAGTTATTAAAACTGTGGAATTATTATATTTAATAATTTAATCCTTAAAGATTGGCAGCACTGAATTGTGCAAAATTTAATTTCTCAATTCTGTTACTCTTTGAACAGCTCTCATTGAGTCAGCGCGGGCTGTTTCAGTTTCATAGCGGTTGTAGTGTTTTCAAATAGGTTAGATGGTATACACGGGTAAAAGCTAATTTTTATTGTAGCTTAATAAATATTTTAAAAATGGCACGACTAATCACACGAATGGTCACGTATACAACAGCTGCAACATTTCCCACAAAAACTTTACATCCAATTTCGAGATTTATTTCAATAAGTCAGTGCTTAAGAAAATCAGGTAAGCATACTCATTTTATAAACAATACTGAATTTTGTCATTTACAAATTATATTGTTAATTATTTTAAATGTTGAATAATAAAATGTGAAGTAAATACTTAAAAAAGTAAGTTCTTAATAATAATTCTTAAATCAAAATCTAAATAATTTGTAAAAATAAAAAATTTAATTATATCAACAATAAATTAATGAAAGTTAAAAAGTAAATTATAAAAATTCCTATTTTTTAGATAGTTATAAATCGTGGTTGTATAATGTGCAGTGTTATCACTTTTTGTTGAAATGATGAAATCAAATGTTAAAAAATACTTACATGTTTTCCTGAATTGAACTTATCAAACTTATCATGTATGTCTCATCCAACTATCTTTATTTCATGAATTATTTTGCAATAAGAATCTCTTTCATTCGTTCATCAAGATAAGAATGACTTGAATAGATGGAGTAAAAAAACTTGAACAAATCCGGGAAATAAAATGTACCTTAGGCTTCTGTTCAAATTATTAATTAAAATGTTCAATATAAACCTATATATATTTCAGCACAAAAAGGTTTAAAACTTGGAAAAAATTAAATACCTGAAAACTAATAATACTAATAAAAAGTATACAAACAGAAAAGAATTTATTAATTGTTAATTTTTAAATTGACTTAGTGCAACTTTGCATTAGAAAGCAATTTAAGAAACGATTTTATAAACATTTATTTACACACAAAGTTAATTGTTGATATTTGTTCATAAAAAAATGCATATCACAGATCGGTCAGTGTCTGTAAAAATATAATATAACTGATGTTTTATATCAATGCAGAAAGACTGTACACGGAAAAGCATGAGTGGGTCGCAGTCGATGGTAATATTGGTACAATTGGAATTTCGGATTACGCTCAAGATGCTCTTGGTGATGTTGTGTTTGCGCAACTTCCAGACATTGGAACTATTGTGAAAAAAGAAGGTAAGATATACATTTACAAATATTCATTTTTATACTTATTATTATTATATATTAAATTTAGTATTAAGAAGAATTTATATCTAAATTTGAAATATTCATTTGTAAAAGCATTTGTCTGTATTTACAATGAATGATTATTTGAATATTCCATAACACGTGTATGAATTAGTTTTCAATTTATGGAAATAATTTTGTTGTATCTTACTTGAATTGACAGTTAAGTATAATATTTATTAATAAATAGTTGTTGAGCAACATTTAATTGTTTGAATGATAAATTGAGATTTTACATTTTTTCACCATTTGTCCATTTGAATAATATAAATTAACATGTAATCAACGTTGAAATGTTTAATATTTAACTAGTTTTTAGGATTGAATGTACCAATAAATGAACAGTTAAAATTCGTAGCAATGTATGAATACACCTTGAAAATACGTTGTTTGACATTCTTATTCTAATAAAATTCATTCACGGATACATATTCTTTCAATGTTGCATTTAGTCTGTATACATATATAAAAGAGTACTTTATATTTTCAAATTTGTATTATATATTTTGAAAATTCTTCTCAATACATGATTATTATTAAAACATATTATACTGAGAAAAAAGTATGAATAGTTTCGTTGTATTTGGCCAATTATTATGTATGCCTATATAGCAACATTATTTTACTAATACATAGTAATCTGTTTATATTCTAATATGAAATCACTACAAACATAAAAACATTTCACTCTTTGATCTCAGTATGTTCTACTTTTTAATTTAACTCTCAAATGTGATAATACTAAACTTATATTTTTATATCTTTAATCTAATAGAAGAGTGCGGAGCTTTGGAATCCGTAAAGGCAGCATCGGAAATCATAAGTCCGCTTAGCGGAAAGGTGATGGAGAAAAACGAGGCAGTGGAAAGTAAACCCGGGTTAATAAATACCTCCTGCTACACGGACGGTTGGCTATACAAAATTGAGATCGCAAATTCTGAAGAAATCAAACATCTCATGAATGAAAAAGCATACGAGGATTATTTAAAAACAGACCCACACTAAAAAAAAAAAAAAAAACGCTCGTGTTATATATGTATATTTAATTGTGTGGTTGCCAAGAATAACATTTATTTTTAATTTATAATTACAAATCCTCCTCAATGCACAGTTATAAAGTTACTGAGTGAGAACAGTTGCTGAGAATCATTGTTGTAAAAAGTAATAATAACGGTATTACATGTTTATTTTTTAACCAAAACTACGTCCTGCAATTATAAACTCTATTAATATTTTATAATAATATATAATAAAAATCATATAGGTCGAACAAAAGCAATAAAATTGTCTTTAATAGTGCATAATATTGAGTTTATGTTAAAATAATATGGAAAATGTAATACATCTGTATCTGTAATGTTATTTTAAACGTTATTTGTGATATTAGACTTTTAATAATAGAAAAATGAAATATTATAAATGAAGATGACTTATAAATTTACGTTTTTGTAAATATAAATTTTTATACAAGAAATAATTATATTAATGAATAATGTGATGTAAATTGTTGTAAAAACTGCATTTAAAATACATTTCAATTCATCAACTCTATTTAAATCGTTTTCCTTGGCAGTCACAGAACTATATTAATTATCGTATATAATTTACGCAAAAATACCGAACTCGTTATCGCGACAAAAGTTTTAAGCATTTGTCACTAATGTAGCAGGCAAAACACGTAGAGGCCAAACTGCAAAATTTTGTATGTAAAGTTGTTTGTGAATAATAAAGCAAAGACCAAAGAACAAAAAATAAACGGGATGCTCTGATGTAAGATGATTTTGCCAATTATATATAATTGATAAACTGTACATCAATATTTAACATAATGTACACAACATCGTAATTATAATATTCTCTAATTACAATTATTACCGTTCAATGAACATATTCGATAACGAAATTCGTCGGACGATTAAATAGGATGGACATGTAGTACAAACATAGTGTCTGTTTAATTCTTTGCCGTTTAAGAGCTACAAAAGAACTCGGAAGAGTACTCGGAATAGTATTCACGAATTTAAGCATGGTGCTCCACCGATTGTTACAATCATTTAATCGTTAGACCGTTCGATCTGCGAGCTCGTTTCTTTTCTTTCTTTTTCTTTTAACACAGCGAGGGGTGAGGGGCTACAATAAATCAATCTTTCTCTTTTCGTGGACTTTTGACGAAAAACATCATTAGTCAATTTTGACAACCATTAATTGCTCGAATTACGAAAACTTATGTCAACGGTAGAACATCATAAATAAAAAAGAGAACAAGTGTAAATAAACAAAATAGAAAAGAAAAAAGAAGTAAAACGGTTCAACAATTTGGGATTGGGATGTGCGATCTTCATAACTAATGATAATTAAAAAAGAAAGACAATTGACTACATAAATTAATAATATAAAAGCATAATCGACAGAAACAAATCACCAATGCAAATATTGTCAAAATGTAACGTGAAAACAATTTATTGATCAACCAATGAACGATCGACGCTCATCATACAAACGACGTATCTCTCTCTCTATTAAGATCATATTTTTTCATCTGTTTCACTTTTCGTCGAACTTCCACAGAAATCTTTTTCCCTATCTTGAGGTATGCGGTTACTAAAAATGTAAAAGTACAAAAACTTAATACAGTTACAAGGAGGTAGTCCAGTGACGCGTCTCACGAAGGGTTAATTCTCGAAATTCAAAGTGCCGTCCATCAAGTCAAGAGCGGAACAAACGATAACGCGAAATTAACCCGTCGATGGTTCCTTTGAATCCATTTAGCTTTTTTTTCTTGTCGCGTGTCTGAAATGGAAAAAACTACTCGTGAGAATGTTCGACTTTCAAACTGTACAATTTCATCATTTCCTCAACTTTGTATCATTCGTGTTCATTTACTGTTTAATGGCGGTTCGAATAAATTCACTTGCTGAGATTTGCTTTTATTGTACGAGAAAAGAACAGGAGGAAGATGTTCGGTGCAAAACGTTTCCTCGGCAGATTTGAACGAAATGAACGAGCGAGTCTTTGCTCGACGAGACGAGCGTGTTTACGTATGCATATAAGTATACTTATATAATCTTATCGCTTAAAAAGTGAAGGGGTTTCTTTACCGATAAAGTGACAGTAGTAAAATAGCATTTCTCGTATTTTTATTTAACATTATTATTATTATTATTATTATTATTATTATTATTATTGTTAATATTATTATTATACATTCAGGTACTTTCTCTCGAAGAGCTGCGGAACAGGTCTGCGGATTGTTCGCGGAACCGCGCGCGGCCTCGCTGAACAACTCGCAAAAGTCGGTAGTGCGAATGGCGCTCGAGCAAAGACTCGAATCCCGGTACTTGTTTTATTGGTTACGTTTAAGCTTCGTCTGCTCGTCGTTTTCCATTTAATTCCATTTAATTTCGTCCTCGTTTCTGACGGCATCTGACGGCCTCGAACGCAGCGTCGATCGCGCCAACAACTCGGCCAACCCAAACACGACAAGCTATCGATCGTTAGAAAAATAAATATCTTCCCGGCGCGCGATCGACGTAACGCCGAAGACGCGGTCGCGACGACCAATGGCTTAATTAGGTACCACAGGGCTGTCGTGCGCGACAACCTTCACAGCACTGAAGAAAAAATTTACTTTTTTTCCTTTCTCTCTTTTTTACTCTCGCTCTCTCTCTCTCTCTATCTTTCGCGCGCGCGCGTTCTCTCTTTTCTTTCTTTCTCTCTTTCTTTACTCTCTCACTCTCACTCTCGCTCTGACTATTGGCTAAACAATAATAATTAATAATAATTATCATTACAATAATCTATAAGTGAAAAATAATTTGATTAATATATATATAATATATATACTTAACATACAGTAAATATTTGTTTTTTTCTTCATTTTATAATTATACAATTTGTAACGACTTTGTCAATATATCATTCGTAAATAGTATTTGTTAACATTTTAGGACCACATAAACCTTGCTCCGTCATTGGCGTCCTCCTTCATTCGATCGCGACGTTAATTTACAAGAAAGAAAAAAATCTTTTCTTCGTAGTGTATCATGCGTACCCACAATCCCGTCAAAAACTTAGGTCGAGACAAAAAGTTGGCCCTTTTATCATTCCTTCCTTTATGTCAGTTTGTCTTTCAAACGCGACGCTATTGGTCCCCGCCCGTCAAACTCTTCGTCACTCGCTCTCCACTGCTCTTGTTCCTCGTCGATTTTTACAATTTTATTTTAAGATTAAGTAGACGGCGCATCGGCGGCGCTCTTTTCTCTCGCATTCTCGCGTCGTGTCAATTGGTGCCGCGCTTCGACGCGCCGTCCCATTAAGTAGCCAACGACAACGTTCGCGTTTCATCTCACCCGGTGTGTGTAAGCAACAGAAATAAAATCCTTTCATCTTGAATAAAACTATACACAAAAATATCTCGTAATTACATATGTAACATGATCTCTCTTCGCTATACAACGCAAATTGGAATGTGTTAACTAGTATTTACAACGATGCGGCATTTCATAGTAGCCCTGCTGTGTGCAAGTGTATGTATGACGAACAAACAAAAAAAACAAAGAAGAGAGAAACTTTCTTTTTTTTTACAAATAAAAAATAGTGGGGGGAAAGAGGGGAACAGTTACAAAGAAAGGGTGGAGGAAAAGGGAAGGAAATGCAGATTTCCGCTCTTTCATCGTTCCTTATCGTCATTTCCCGTGTCTTTATTCATTTTTTGTCTTTTTTGTTTTTATCTTGTTTTCGTTTTTAAAGTGTACATATCACAATCGGTTTGTTTGTCTTTTTGTTTTATTTTTATCGCTGTCGCCCAAGTTATGCCCGTTGAATCCCTTGCAAAAACACGGCGAGGTTACTTTAAATTATGAATTAATTGATTAATTGATTAATTGATTTACTCAATCGTTCATTCGAGTTTGTTTGGTCGTATGATACTTCTTCTCTGTCTTGTGTGTGTACACCATCACCTCTCAGCTGGTTCCTTTCCTGCGTTTTGCGGAGCAACGCGCGTCCGCCGCCGATCGAGACTAGCCGTAAAAATATGGGATTGTTCGCTCGAGTTACTATTTGTACCTCCCCCGGAATCAACGGCATTGAAAATATACACCTTTTGTTTATTTGTTTGTTATGTACAGCTTTATTTACAAATACTCGTCGTCATTTATAAGTTACGCTTGAGAAATAGTACCTTCTGCACTGCGTTTGCTCTTTTAATCGTCCATCTCGCTTGCAAACGACGATACTCCTCGGGAAATGGCTTTGTATTTGTCTGAATCTCGTCATCGCTTAAAACCAATTTCTCGCGACATGCACAGAAACTACGCGCAAACGAATTGCGGAAAACAATAATTTAATTACCTTTTTTTATCAATTTCATTTTTATTTGCAACAAACAAAAATAACAGTGATGAAAATTTTTGCCAATTGAAATGATACATATTCATTCAATTTTATTCCATTGATTGTTACATAGTCAACATATAAATAAGATTTAGAAAAAAACAAAACAATGTAAAATTTTCCAATATAATCGAAAAGCATTACATTAAGATAAGTTTTATTATTTTTTTTATCTAATAAATAAGATTAAAATACACGTAATTAACAAAATTTTCCGCAACTCGTTATAAATTGAATATCTTTATTAAATCAATATAAAAATATATATTCATATATTTATAATCTAATAAATTATATATAAATAAAAACGCTTCGGTGAACATAAATTGCCGTGAAAAACGTTAAATTTTTCAAGCACCATGGCGATTGGTTGACTGCTTTGTTAATTAAAAAGCTTTGCGAGTTTGATAAGACAGTATATGGATTAAAAATTTCAGAAAAGAGCACTCAACATTTACATTGTGCTTGTATTTTTTTTGATAATATGTATTGTGTTTATAATAATCCAAATACTCAGATACACATTTTTTCTTTTTAAATTCGAATTATATTATAATAATCATTATTTAACGAGTAAAACTTTTTAAATAACAATGAAACCGAAGATTCGCCTTAATTTGAAGCAATTAAAAAAACACGATAAAAAAGAAATTTGTTTAACGAACATTTTAAGTCGAAAAAAATAACAATTTATAATAACATTATTAATAATTTATAGTATTTATATCTGATAATTGTTATTAAGAAAATAGACGTTACAAAAATAATTATCTGAACAATATATCTATTCCCGTTGAGTTCCGTCAAGAAAGTAAAACTTTCCTACTTTCAAAAAAGACTGGCCCCAACGCCATCTACGGCTCGATCAGCGGCGGTGGCGCCACCATCGTCGACTCGGCGAGAGCAAGGCTTCAGTGGTATATATATATGTATGTATTTGTGTATGTATAATGTGTTTGTGTACATGTGTTTAAATATGTGGAGTGAAAGTGTATACGTCGATGAAGATAACGCTTACACATTAAAAAAGAGCCGCGTGACCTCTGTCCTGTTCACTTTATATATTTTAATAATTTTTGCTTTTTAGTATTTTGACATTAGAAAAATAGTACTCTTTATAATGTTGGCGTCGTTTGAATTACGACGAGGTTGCCCGCCCGTTACGACCGAAGATTCTCATCATCCTTTGTACTGTTTTTCAAGGCATCTCGCTTGCTAAAATCCCTGCCAGGGGTCGCTACACGCGCGTGAGCGGCACGCCACATTTATAGAAAATATATGCTCTCCGCCGTGCACATTATTATAATCTTTTTTAAGTTTTATTCTTTTATCATTTCATTTTGTTTCTTTTGCTATGTTTTGTTTCCTTCTTTCTTTCAATTTTTTTCTTTTAGACAAACATTACTTTTTTTCTCGTTGCCTCTACATGACACATTACTCGTATTGTGTGAAACATCTTCTTTCGAAAAGCCACTCGAAAGCGAACAGCTGATTTAGTTTTTCTTTCATTGTAAAAATTACGACGCGCCTGGCCAGCGGTCTGCACACTGTCACTATTTGTCAAAAAAAGAGCCGATCGCTTTCAATTGCGTTTCTCCTTGCATAATTGTTCTTGTGTTTATATACACGCGTGTACATGATGTGTGTGTGTGTGTGTGTGTGTGTGTGTGTATTTATGTGTACGAGTACATGTATGTTTATGTTTGTGTATGTTTTTGTATGTATGTCTGTCGCGACGATGTGAGGTATGCACGGTCCGCCATTTCGAGAGGCCTTTTCATTTTCGCTTCGCATGAAGCATTTCCATGAGTAATGTCTGCGTCGGTGCACCGCCGTTGCAATGCTTCTGGTAGAGGTGGTCCTCACCCCTGCTCGCCACCACGTGTATCTCTGGCAGCGTTCCTAGCAACCTGTTGAACTTATCCTGCGAAGTAAACAACATTATTAGTACTCAATGAAACCAATCGGTTGGACAAAATTTCATTAAATTGAAACTTAAAAGTTCCATAAAATCCTGTTTCTAAAAATGCATGGAAATGGTTACAGTCATATTAAAATATGACTCCAATTTCAACAAAATTCAATTAAGTTTAGAGATCTTCTGCATGTTAAGAGAATAAATTTATGGAAGTATTTCAAGTATTAGAAAAACTTGAAATATATTTTGAAATTTCGACAATAACAAAATTATCTATCGTTCTTTCATATTTGTTCTGTAAAGATAAAATTAACGTATATAAAGAATAGTGACATATTTACCAGATATGTATGTGACGAAAAATGTTTTTTCTAGTATTCATTTGTTATAATCAATAGCTAGATATTATATAAAAATGAAAATTTAATATACGTATAAAAGCGAATGTATTCACTGAAAATATTCAGTGTAGGCAATACTGCAGCAAATTCTAATTAATGTGATTTTCATAAACTATTTGATAAAAGTCATATCATTAAAAAAACTTTTTGTTTGATATATTCGTATCATAATAGTACATTCTTGAATAACAGTTTGAATAACAGGAATATTATGCTCCAAGTAAGAGAAACCCACGTTTACTCTCAAGTGTGAATTGCAACCCGAGCCAATTTGCATATTCGCACGACAGGTACCAAGTAATTCTTCCATGTTATACACAATATTTTTTTAAGTCACACATGTATGAAAAGTACGGTTGTGCTATCTGTATTTAGGGAATAAGACAATTTTCCTCCAAAAGTAGCAAAAGTCTCAATTTACTTCCAAGAGACGGTTTTCTACACTTCAAAATTGCATTCCATAATTTTCTTAACCAAATCAAATATTTTAAATATATACTTACCGGTATAGAAGGATAAATGGACAACGTGTAATCCAAAAGCGCTTGTTGCACCTGCTCGTGGGCTTCCTGGACGTGTTTTTTGTTCGACAAACCGCGAGTCTCTATAGAAAGAATTGAACATTTCAATAAATAAAAGTGGTGAACAATTTAATCGTTACAATAGTAGCTCAGTTTCAATGCAATGTGTTTCAATGCATATAATCAGTTTATTAACAACTTTTTAAATTTTTTGTCTTAATGATTTATTTTTCGTACAATTATAATACCCGTTTTCTATTAAGATCTACAAATCAATTCAAGTATTTCGCATTTTTTTAACAATCCTATTACTGAATTGGAAAGGAAGTTTTGGAAAATAAATACAAAAATAATTTAATATGTTATGGAGAAAAAAGAATTCATAATTTCGTAAAAAGTAAGTCTAATCGTAAACAACGTACTTTTAATAAATAACGGTTTAATATGATTAACCACTTAAATATTCTTACAAGTAATTTTGTTATTAAGATACATTAACGATTTTTATTTTAGATTTTTCTATGCAATAAGAAAAATTAATTGCTAATAAAACAATGCAGATTGTACCAACAAATTGAAAATATGAGTATTAACATTAATAACACAATTATTGAGATCAGAATATTACCATGATTGAGTAGCATGAGGAACTTCATGCAGATATAGTCGGCGAGGTCGAATTTAAGATCCTGCAATTTCGAGGACAGGTCGTTAAAAAGATCCGCCAAGGAAGGCACGCCGAGCAGACCGAGGCAAAGGAGATCGAACTTCTGGCCGTTGTGCATCGTTGTCTCATCTGGCAGGTTATTGTGTAGCCTTTGATGCAGATGGTCCAGTACCAACATATCGGACCATGAGTGCTGCAGTAATTTCATTTGGTCATCAACCTGTAAAATATTCCTTCAATTATTTCATATTCTTATATTCAATTAAGATTCAGTACATTTTTCTATTTTCAATATGATTGTTAAAGCCCCAAACTATTAATGTTAATATGACAAAACTCTGAATAATTATTCCATATTAATTAAGATACCAAGTGTATAGATAATATATGATATAATTTTCCATTAACATACTTTAAAAGTATAATACATTTTGTGAAATCAGTAGAAAATATTAGAACTAACGTTTAATGCAGTACTAACATGATTATAAGACAATTGCCTTATTCACAATATTTATATAAATTCAAGCAATAACACACTGAGAAAAAAGTTGGGATAAAAATTATTATACTAAATGTAAAAATGGGGACAAATGACTTCTTCTTGTCTTAGTTAATATACAGTTTAAAAGAGGTTATAAGAAAAATGAACATTTTTATTATACTCTA
>JABFPN010001042.1:0-33958 GCA_022817305.1 Leptoteleia sp. ZL-2020
CTTTCTTTTAAATAAATAATATTAGTATTTATTTAAAAGAAAGATAATATATCACAACTTTACGAAAACACTTAGTAAAATATACTCATATATTTCTCTCAGTGTATCGATAACTGAGTAAAGATGTCAATAATAAAAAAAATATTTTTTAATAAAGCTTTATTTTATACTCATTTATGTTGCTTATTAAAAATGACATCATATAACCACCAATACATGCTATGCATATTCTAAGTGAAGTAACCAATGAGAGAATCAAATGTCTTTTTCCCGAGCATAAACTTCTGTCCTTCATTATACATTTTGATGTAACAACTATTTTATTTTCTCTAAAATAAAATAAAAAATAAAGCCAATAAAAAATTTATCGTGTTAAAATATTAGTTCATAAAATATTAATGTGAAATATTATTTCGCAATTCGTTTTGTTGTGCGATAAACAAAATTTAAAACTGATGGATATCTTATCAAAAATGACTATTATTAGAAAGTTTCATACGGATAAATTCTTTCGTTTTTAATTTTAACGCGTATGTAATGTTGTACTTATCAGTACACAGCCACCACTTCCCTAAATGAAAGAAAAAGATAACATAATTATCAGAGCCAGTGATACATCCATCATGAAATTTATTTAATATTAACGCGAATGAACGATGTGTAACGATTTTATATAGGTTTTAAATGTAAATTTTACGGATACCATCTACAAAGTAGCCTACAAAATCCAACTAAATTTTACAAAGTGCGTCTTAAAGTTGATAATAAAAACAGATATACACCGCCAGTAAACTCTAAATGGGAGGATTTGTCGAATAAACTTTTTCAAACATATTCAATTCGTAACATCATTCATGATATTCAGCGGTAAAATGCAAAAAAAATTGGAGCAGAATCGCTATGATTTAATTACATTATTTTTAACCATGTAACGCTGAATATACGAAATTTTAAAATTAACTCAAGTGGTTCATTGAATTAACATTTATTAAATGATAAGACGAACTGTTATTAATTGTAAATGCTAATATCGCGTTTAGCATAATTATATCATTGTAACTAATTTTCCGGAAATATGTTTTGACATGATAAATTATGTAATCAGGGGCGAAATGATGGCCGTAATGTTGGATCAGATATGAAATTGATCTGGCAAATACTAAGGTTTAATTTTATTGGAATTTTATTCCATTAATAATTAAGGTCCCAAACACGAGTGGTTTTCTTGTATCACAAATTAAGATTAATATTTTATCCCAAAGAAATCACCGTTACTTTTCAAATTCATATTAATTATGTGGCTGAACCTAATTTTGCTTCATAAAAATAATAAATCATCGGATAAATCTCAAATCAAATATTTATTAACATTTCAACGAAGAGAAATGTTGAAACGAAAATATATTTGGCAATCATTAACAGAACATAAAGAATTATAATGGTCATTATCATGAGTAAAATAGACGCCAAAAAGAACAATTTAAATATTTTTAATGACCAAATATGAAAATATAATTTTTAACAATATAATACAATTTTTGTTACAGTTTTTACTTTTTGAATTGCTTTACAGCAATGACAATATTAAATTAATAATATTATATTCAAACTAGTGCAGTAAAATAAATAAAGAAAGGAATTTCGTTTAAAGTAGCTGATATCACTACAAATTAGAATTCTAAAACGACAGCTGCGATTTATCATAAGGAATGAGAAGAAGAATAAGAAGAATAAGAAGAAGAAGAAGAAAGATACGGGTATTTATTTATCGAAGCAGTCCTTAATCCATCTCGATTGTCTCACAAATCCTCCTCATTCAAGTGAAAGATCATGACCTAAGTTATGGATTAACGATCATAATGCAAACAGTATTTGACATAACACGTGCAGGAATGCCTACCGATCGAAAGGCTACACACTCACTGAAAGTGTCAGCATGTTTTTTAATCCACGCTTGTAAAATTAATACCGCCAAATCGCAAGATTTACTCCACACGTGTCAGTCATATTCCCTCTATTACTGTCACGACATATCAAATATAATTGAACTGTCACACGTGGGTCAAAGTGGTGTTTCACGTGACTTAAATATGACCTCGAAATATAATATATAGCAGTTAATTTTGGACACAAAGAAATTCTTCAGGACAATCAACTTTAGCTATTTTCACGACGCGGCACTTTTCAATTCGCATGTCAATCCTCTCCTTACTACGCCAACAAAAGTGCTGAATTGACAATTTTCAATTTCCGGACTTGAATTTCATATTTTTTATTGCCGTCACTTTTCCAATTCCGTCATTTGTCCTATAATTTATTAGTAATATTATTTTCACTGAAATTTTCACTTTGCATAAGGTCAATAAATATTAAATTACAATTAATACAGAATTTGAAGTACAATGAATCCAAAAAAGTTTTACTACATTTTATAATTGTGTTCTTGGAAACTCTTGTGAAAAAGAAAGCTGAAAAATGCTGAAAAATGTTTAAAAAAAACGCCGAAAATTTGCTGAAAATGAGACTTTAGCGTTTTTCAGTTATTTCAGCATTTTGCAGCTAATTATTTCCACCAGGGAAACTGCATTACTCGGGTAGGTATTCAGGACTATGCCACAGATTTTGCCAAGGATTTTGCCATATCTTCAACTGTAATTTTTGTCCAAATCCCACAGCTCAGTCACAATGGCTGAATGTGGTTATTTCAATGTACTTTAATACTGTAGATTAAGCCACTTTTTTTCTGCCCAGGATGTGTTAAAAGTTATAAATTATAAGCACAATTTATCTATCTCGCTTACTGTCACTTTTTTCTTTTACTCGTTTAATTCGGCAATCTTGAAATGTGGCATCTGCATGTATAGTATACTTCACACTGTAAGTTATCGGGAGAACCGGCGATAGGAAGAAAGTTTGTTTGGATTAACATAAGAGCAAATATCGCACTAAAAGCGACAAGTTAACACACGAGGACGATAAGGAAACGTGGAAAGCAAATTCCTTTGTGACTCGTGTACAACTCGATAACTTTTTTAACACGGAGTGTGTTTGTACTGATCATTATTTCCGTATTACTTTTTGGTCGAGAACAAATGTCAAGTTTCGTGTCAATTATCACCTATTTATACTTGAACTTGTGTAAGTTCTCTAGCTCTTTCACCCTACACCATTATAATAATAATAATAGTATTTATTAGAAAGAAAAAGAAATGAAACCGTATGAAATATGTTATGCTTTTACAACAACATTTTTAATTAATAATATAAATAAATAATTAAAAAAAGAGTATACTTATTTTAGTACACTTAGATTATGAAGCCAATGTATGTTTATTCTATTGCTATTATATGTCAGATAATACCTTTTAAAATGAGACTTTATATAATTAAAAGGCAAGTATTTTTTAAGTATACTAGATGAGTGTAGGTAATGTAAGTAACATAATAACATTTTGCCTGACAAAAAGAAAGAAAATACAGTAAACATTCAATTATTTCATCTTATAAATATTTATATGACATGTTTACTGTAAAATTTGATTTAATAAATAATGATTATATCATTAATGATATAGTAATGATTGATAATGAGTGTAAAGGTAATATTATTTTGTTCGGAAGTGCACAAAACGTAACTATTGGAGGTGAAATTTTCAATTCCAAAGTTAGCATTTTTATTTTTATGATGTGTTGACAAATCATAAATGAAATAATGACAAATCATGGTAATAAAAAATTCATAATAAAATTAGTTTCTAATAAGATAAGCCTTATTGATTTCGTAATAAAATTGATGCGAGTCTAGAGCGATACAGTGGCTTGAAATTTTAAATCATAAAAAGCCTACGTTTATAGGCAAATCAAGTTTTTATTCGATTATTAAATACATCCTGGGAAAGTAAAATCGAAAAATAAAACAATATCGATCGGAAATTTAATCAAATGTCCGGTATAAACTTTAACACTTTATAGTGCTAAAAAGGGATATCCGCTGTGGATGAAGTGAACCGAAATAATACAGATAAAGATGTGCACTTTTATTACTGTATCTTTCCTTAATTTCGTTTCACATGACGAATTTTTATTTTCCTTTTTCTTCATTTAATTGTCACCATTTATCGTTATTTTGTATTCCTTTTGAGCACGAGTAAAAGTTTAATTTAAATATGTTTCTCTACTAAAATATTACCTTTATTTAATATATCCTAAAGCGAAGAAATTGTTCAGAAATGTTCTCCACTTTAATAAATTTATATATACGCAACATTAATAACCAAATACTTTTTGAAATTGTCCGAGGTATGTTATTATATTAAATGCAGTTTTGCAAATTTAACAATAATATGTAAATTTAGTTCATCCGATGTACATCAACTTACGTCTTATAATTAAAACTAGAAGTTAACTCAAATTCCATTTAATTGCAAGAACTTCCGTATAACTTAGTGAACGATGAAAAATAAATTTGCTGTGCGATATTTACCGTTACAAATTTGAATAATAAATTCAAATATCAATATTATTGTGTATTTATGAAGTAATATTGATTATAAAGTATGACGAAAATAAATTGTTTTGTGGAGTAAACGTTTGAAATATTAACAAATAAGGTATATGTTGTTATAATTTAGTTTATAATTATAAACAGTGAAAGTTAGGGTAGTAAGGTAATTGAAATAAAAAATATGATCAGTAAAAACCGTTAATCGTAATTAGTAATGTAAAGCAAATTTTCCAAATGTTCAATAATATATTACTCCACGAGGAAAAAAGTGGTTTTAAGTTGGTAACTCAAGCCAAAGGCGAAGAGTTGAGTTTTGTTCGAGTTGAGTACAATTTTTTTTTTTTTTTTTTTTTAGGCCTGCGTGCTACCCTTACGAATAAGCTACTTACAAAATTAAATAAATTAAATTTCTTTATTGAACTTGCTAGATTAATAAAGAATGCCGCGTAAATATTGAAATAATAAATTCTTTAATATAACACGAGGAAGCTTTAAATGATAAAACGCAATGCAAATATGACAAGAAATTCTAGTTTTTACTTGTTGAATAATGTAGGCGAATTAATTCAAAGATTAAAATCTGACGCAGTTAAAACTAACCTTAAACTAGAAATATTATTCGCTAAATTTATATCCTTTAATGGAATACATTGATGACAAGCGTTACGTACATTTTTAAAAGGTGTAAACTAATTAGTTTTATCATGAAATTTGCAACTGTTTAATTATTCAATAAATTGAATAATTATCAATATTTTGTAAGTAATTGCTTTGAGTTGGACATTAAATATATTCGCATGAATGTAATTTTATAATATGATTGGAGAGTAAACAATTTATTAATATTTATGAAATCGTTAACGGAAAACATTTCTCTTAGTAAGCGAAATATGTTTTGCTTTTATTTTACCGAAAGATTCGTTCAATTCATACATTCCTAATTCATTTATATACTGCATACGTTTCGCATGTGCGCAAATTAAAATTAATAATAATCAATAATTAATAATTGAATAATGAAATTTAATTAAATAAATGAACGTATAAAATATATTGCTGGCGCAAAATGTTTAGTGCAAGAAAACGACATAATAACGACGAAAATTCCCAATTTCACGATTTAATTTCAACGTCAAAATAAGTTATTTACATTTGTTGAGATAAAAACCAGAAATGGGTAAAAGCTTTTAGATTCAAATGCACCGGCGCGGAAAAGCAACTGAATTGCTGCGAAGATCTCTGAAAAATTCCTCAATCATTTTAGAATTTTTCGCAGGATTTCTTCTATTAGCACAGATGTTCGATAACGCTAAGTTGCAACCATTGTATTGGAGTCCAGTGTTCGAATCTTAAACGAAAACTTTTTTCCGATTAAAAGGCCTAAAATATCTCAGTCTAGAATAAATACCCCTAGCAAAAATGAAACCGGGCAAATCTTCCGTGGCCTTGGCATGGCCTGACCAGTGACTGTTGACCCGATTAGAACCATGGTTGTGGTACTGGTATGGTCCCAGTCGGGATGCCACGTTACAAATATAAATGCCAATGGTATCCATGCCAGGGCCCTGCAAAATTTTTGGTCGAATGTTGATCTTGTCGGTTTTCAATTTCTACTGTGGACGTTTTAAAGACTTAAATTGAACTTGCATTTGATTATTGAAAGAAATAAATCAAATGCCATTATGAACCCGAAGTTAAATTTATATTCGGCCAATATGGATCCGAGGCAGTAATTGACAAGCGGTACGCGATAACCATTAGCCACTGTCAAGATCTATAATGAACGATATTTCCAGCTAAATTCGTCGTCGAATATTGTTTATTTCAGTATCGATCTATTTTCAGACCTCTAAATAATGGATACGCGCGAATAGGAGTGAATTGCAGTCACCTGTTGCATTATTACACGGTAAATTAGTTAAATGCGATTCCGAGTTTTGGGGGATAAAAATACACGAAAGCACATGGTCGAAAATATAGATCGGTCCGTAAAAATAGCCGCGAGTTTTTTACTATTATTAATATTATTATTATTATTATTATTATTATTATAACAAATGAAACGGGTTTCAATCTCGGACTTTCGAAGCTTCGCACATGAATCGACAAGCGATGAAAGTTCAGTTTGACACCGAATTAATCGCTCGGAATTCTTCCGTCAATCTTAATTTTTTTAGCGCTTTAAAGTCAGACGAAGGGAGCAAAAAAAAGTTGAACAAAGATTTCGCGTTAAAATAATGGTTTCATTTCCGAGAAAAGCGGAGTGTATACTTTAAATGCATTGTCCCTTAATTTCTGTATGAGACGGAAAAGTGAATTTATTTTCTGCTTAATGTAGACAAACTTTGTCTTTTGTCACCGTTTAAGTTTATTTTGTCAAATAAATATTTGTACAGATCATTGTGAAAAAATTTAGCAAATTCGATAACAATTTTACACCAATTTACACCAAATTTATAAGGTTGCCATATATGCCAACACGTATGCGGCATATATGCCACGTATATAAAAATTTTTCATGGGTGGTAACAGGTGACAGATTTATTGATTAATAAATATTATAAATTCTTGAGTGAGAACGTCCGAATGGTTAGTGTTTAATAAAAAAAAAAAAAGTGTGCTGACTTTTCATCTTTTCTGGAACCAATATAAGCCGCGACGCGTTGAATAGGGCAGACTGAAAAAGTGAAAATATATACTACGCTCGAATAAAATTGAACTGCGGCGAAGCAAATTTCGGTTGCCATTCGAATCCGGGTTGGCTCGCTGTAATCAACTTCGCTGACATAATACACATACAAATCGTAAAATTTTATGAAAGGCTGAACAATTCGCGTGGTACTACGGTCAAGTAGATTACGATCGACTCGTAAGTTTCGCAAAAGATGATTGCCATGGAATAATAAATAAATAATTTATATCACGTTGATATTGAGAATCACTTTCCTTCTTTTCACTCTCATTACATAATGTAAAACAAATTTATTATGGTTGTAAAACACATTTTCAGTGCACTGAAAAGTCTGATGATCGCAATTTTAAAATTACTTTTTTTTTAAATTCAAGGTGGTGTATGTAATATAGCAAATAATTGAAAAAGTTAAAATGGTTCAAGCATAATAAAATGTTTCAGATTTAGGTGACATGTGTAATGTAATTATAAATTTTGAAAACGATATTGTATAAAATTTTGGTCCAAGTACTAATTAAAATAAACATAAAATATTCAGTTGTGTAAGATAATCTACAATTTGTTATATGTTTTACATTATTTAAGAAATAATTCCAGTAATTTTATGTTTCCAATGCGAAATTATACATATTTTTCTTATGTTAGCATTACCATAAAAAACAGCACTTTTATTGACAACTTTTATTCCCTTGTAAAACAAAGGAATTGCAAAAGATCCATTTACATAGATATTCCCTTTTATCGCATCAATTGTAAAAGTTTTACATAATGGCATAAAGTAAAGTCTACCATTCTTATTGGAACTTGAAGGTGCGTTCAGTAGGGAGAACTAGCACTCTACGAAAATGTATTTCCATTGTTTTAATTAAATACTTCATCAGTATAATTCAATAGCCCATAAAAATTTATTAAGAACCCCGACTCAGTTGAACAATGTTGAAAAAAATAAATTCGTGTAAAGGGTAATTAATCAGAGACAATTGTCTATAAAATCCAGAATCGAAGTTATCATTATTATGTTTTTACAACAGTTTAACTTGTGGAATAATTCTACATCTCCAATAAAATAAATATATATGATAAAAAATACGGAGATTTATTTGAATTTGAGGTAATCTACATATTTTTATGCATTCTGAAAATTGGCCATTCTACTTATCAATTTTTTCAATAATCCTAACCATCCACTTTTTCTCTCAACAGTTAAGATTTCCCTTTTCCAATAGAAGTGGCGAGCACGTCTAGCACACTCATTTATGTAAGAAAGAAATCACCCTTTAGCCATTATATGGGAGACGTGTCATGAAAAGAGATTCAAAAAATAGCGCATCGTCCAAGTACATTTTTTAAGCTAAAAAATTAAGCTAGCATAATGTTATACCATTTCGTATTTGATGTTATAATTCTATAACTAATCACTTTTTAATACACTTTATATATGCAAAATTCACGTCAATTCATTTTCTTTTCATTACTGTGTTTTAACATTTTATCATTTTTATCGGCAAATAAGTTTTCACGACTTATTAAATATATGTAAATCGTATTTTAAATTATGAAGCAGCTATATGTCAACTTTATATAAATAGTTTACACCATCTGTGGTTATCGCAACAATATCGTCAAAGCAATTAAGGCAAATGAAAAATTTCCTGTATCATCAGCTGCAGGATTTTAAATGAATAAACAAACGATACCAAAAGTGAAGATTATGTAAGAAAATTTATAAAAAGTGACCACTAACCATACTCAAATTAACTAATAGAAAAAAAATGAAAAGTTTGAAAAAGGAATCCTCCTGTATTCAACATAAAAAATCAATACAGCCAACAATAAAAATGTTGAAATTAATTACTCTACTTTACAGTAAAATAGAATGAATGTATTTCCGTTATCAAAACGAATCCACGCGTGTCTAAAAAGAAAAACAGAAAAACAAAAAAAAAAAAACAAGTATTTTCGTATTGTGTCGAACGTTAAAATACATCAAACTTTTCGTCAATCGTATGAACGTATTCATTAGATTGAAAAAAATGGTTTGATTATTATCGATTTCTACTTGACGCGCTCGACAAATCGTATACATCTATGCGGGGAAAATAGTGAGAAAGAAAACGAACGAAAGCAGGCGGAATACGTGCAACAACTGGTACTCGAAGAAGGTTCTTGCGCGTATCGCATTTTGTGTCGCGAGGCCTAATTAGTGGCAAATCTATAACTACTGTTATTCACCAGACGTAAACTCGACAACTTTTCTGCATTCGGATTTATTTATTTTGAACTGCTACCGTTCATGGAATTTCAGTTTCGCAAGTTTTCCCGTTACTTTGAAGTTAATGGATGGAAGTTAATTAACGTCTTCTACCTTTTTTGTTCACGTTGATTAAGATATTTATGCTATTTTAGGGCATTGTAAATCGCGCGAGCTTTTACGTGGCAACGAACGCGCCAACTTTGTCGAAATCTACATTTTTAATAACATTACAAAACAAATGATTTTGCAAGCGATAAAGGTACTGCATAAATAAAATGAAAACATAAACAAAGATTGTAGGAAAAGTTTTGCTAAAACCTGAATGTTAATAATTTATTATAAGGGTTTAATTGGCAGCGCTTGTTAAGTGAATAAATTTAAGAAGAAATTGGAAAATAACTTATGGTCGATCTGAATATTTAAGTAAACAATTTACCATAAAAGCACAATAAATACCACTACAAGTGGTTTACTGAAATATAAATTAAATATTACGAGCATTATTTTTCATTTAAATATTCAATTCCGAAAGCGGTACTTGAGTCAGGCACAATAGACGGCAGTAAATATGGTTGGCAAGTTTTTAAGCATTTATTTTCCAATAAATAAAAGTGATAGCAATATTATTCGCTTCCTTCAATGGTACGATGAAAGGAGTAAACGTGCACGAGGGATTGTGAAATGTTCCGTCGATTCGAACGGAAATCGAAATGAAAATTCCAAAGTCCAAAAAATGAAACTAACGAATATTTTCCGAATCGATCGTCCAGCTTGAGAATTGAGCGCGCTTAAAGTGACGCGTCATGTTGTTTAAAAGGAGCATGTGTAAATATGCGTGGTGAGGAGCTGGCGCGCAATATGTCGTGTCGCTCTGTTTTACGACAGTGACAACTCTATAGTGTAACCAGAGAAAACCAAGAAAGAGCTTTTAAACGAGACCCGAAAGTATATTACAGTTATACGCCTCGCCCATAAAACACTTTACTAAAGGCGCACTTTGACAGGTGTAAGTAGCAAATGAAGGGACGTTTCTGTTTCGCCACGTCTCCAATAGTATCGCTTTGATGTGCGTTTCGATATATTCGAATAAAAAACACCACTATTAATCTATATTAAATCCTTGTCAATTCGTTGGTCAATTTTCATGACAACTTTAATTTTAGTTGAATCAACCAGACAATTTGTTATGTTAACCAAAAATTAGGTAACTGAAATAAAAATGTTGTAGGCATTGCGAAAATTAAGGGTCTTGCTATGGCTTTGGTATGGCAACCCTGGATAGTGCTGTATATCCCTGGTAAAAATGAAACATATATGGACCGTATATGAACGATATATGTATCCTTTTTATTACGGATGTTATATTCTATATGCCACTAATATATGACAAGCCTCGACTGAATTTTTTCTGAATTAATCCAAACAATTTACTTCGATTTGTCTTTTAACCCAAAAAGTCAAAAAAAAGGGAATTGAACTCTGTCGTATGTGTGGGTTTTCGAATGAACTCAAATTTACCGGACCTCGTACGTGAAATTAAACCTGATAGCGTTCGAATTGACATCAAATCCGTACTGCGTGATCGTCCTCGGTAGTTGAACGATACTCGAAATAAAAATGGCTTTGTATCATTATGATCAATGCGCGTGGTTTCGATTAACTAAATGGGCTTAACAATAATGTTATGCTCAAAACGCCGCGTTCATGTCGTGCAATCACGTTCACGCAAGCCGCGTGTCAATTCGAAACATTTTGGATTTTGCATGTCCGTCACGGAGTATACTCGAACACGTGCTCGAACCTCTCTTTTTCTTTATTTATTCATCCTAAAAAAGGCTATTGGTATTAAGTTTTGCTCGGTACAAAAGTAACGAATTAATTATTTTTAAACAATTCGATTCTCGGAAAATTTCTTTTAATTATACCAGTAATAAAAATTATGATAACAATGACTGCAGCAACAATAAAGTATAACAAACCAAAAAGGTAATACGCAAAGGAAACAAAAGTTCTTTCGTTTAGCTTCTCATTCACCTTTTGTACGTATGATATACCATCTAAAATGAATTATTTAAAAAAATTGAGTTAATTATACCAACACTTTTTACATAGGATATTTATGTATTTAAAGATCAAAATCGAGTATTCATCCTACAACAAAGTCATTAGCGAATGGTGAGTTATAATATATTGGAAACTCGTACATAATCTTCTTCTAAACTTTTAATCGGATTCAAATATTAATTACACTGAAAGAAAAATGGGGGCTCAAAATTTAACGTTAGCTATCAGAATTTAATGTTCGCCACAACTTTTACTGCCACCTACGACTATTTGTATTAAAAACAAATTTTTGAAATAGACAAATACTGTTTGACAGGTTAAAAAGCAACTCAAAAATGGTTGCCTTGTCCAAATCATTTCTGTCTATATCGTTGATAGACATCAAATACTTAATTGTAACAATTTTTTGTAAATTCCAATTTGCAAACACGCGCGAGAGCCTTGTGTGGCTCATTTTACACTTCAAAGAGCCTTTCACTCTTCCGTAAATTTAAATGGTTGTTACGTTACTGCGTTATACTTTATTGAATCAACGCGTTTTACGGAAAACAAATTTTACAAAATTTAGAATTAAATGAACAAATATTTTCTATGTACACTTTGATATAATTTAATAATGAAAATATAATAATATAAAATCTATTTCACGCGAGTTATTTTTTGTGAAAATTTCGTTAATGAAAATAAAAATTGTTAGCTTTGTTCAATAACATTTGCTATTAAATTTTAAATTTCTAATGGTTGTGGACATCCATAAATGTTTAATACGTATGTAAATTCACGAAAAGACGATATAATATAAAAATATTTTTAATAAAACATGAAAGCCCATCTTTGTTTTTTTTTCTCCTTCATACTTCAAAGTTTTCAATTTTCCGAGTTGTTCGTCGTTTACTCAAACCATTAGCCAAGACTGTAATTTCTTATTCTTTTTCTTTGATCGTATCGAATCGATTTCAAAATTAGTCGAAGTGGTCGAGTTTTATCCATGAATTTCATTTACTTACTCTCTGTTTTATATTTCAAATATTACATCGTACGGTGTCTTTGATGGCGCACAGTATCATGCATAAAATTTAATGAACTTCGATTACAGCTGCGGTTGATGTTTATCAATATGCTATGCGTTGTACGGTAACGTATCCTTTTAAGATTACAACACAACAGTTTGCAAACGAGCGTGCTTTGAAAATGATGAATGCTGCAGTTTCCAATTTTACCAATGAATACTCGCGAAATCGACCGCTTTGCCTACGCGAATCGCTACACTTTTGTTACAAATCGTTAGTTTCGCGTAACTACATTTAAAATTTACTCTGCTGATTTTAATATATATCATTACGTATAATCCTTTCATTTAGAATACATACAAAATTCTGTGTAATTATATCCTAGTGTTATGTAGTTTATAAACTAAAATAGATATGTACAAGTAGAGGGGTAAAGAGGGGGAAAATAAAGTATTATTTTCGAAACAAACCCGTCAGTTTAGTGTTTAAATCAAGTAACAACTGATTATTTTCAAAGAAAGGATAATTAAAATTACACGAATTTCTTCTTCCCCTTTTTAAACTTTTTCTGATCTAATCAATATGTTTACTCCGTAGTACCATTTCAACAATAATTCTTTTTAATCTTGATCTATTTTAATGTCACATTGTTTTATATTTATTAATCTCGGTTTTACATTAATTTATCCCGGTTATAAAATTAATAATGAAACTTTCTAATATGTCTTCGACAAACGACTGGCAGCTTAATCTAATATTCGATGTGAAATGTGCAAATAAAGGTGCACTTCTGCAAACTTATTTAACCAAATTTTATGAATATAATGTCCATATTTCTTTTCCAAGTGAGAATATGAAAATCTCGCTATTGCCTCGAGATATTTCATTCTGAACTCAAATTCGACCGAGTTGGCCGAATATACAAATAGGAATATATACAAAAGCATTTCGTGAATTTTTGCAAAATGTGAAACGTGCGCAACGCACTTATTATTTGTTTATAAAAAAATAATGGAAATTCTTTGAATTGTTCACGGTTTGAAATACTCGTGGAAAAAAAAAAGTGATCAGCGAAAGTAAATTAATAAATAAGTGAAGAGTGAAGAGACGTGATAAAAATAAAAGCGTAATCAATAAAAACCATTTTTCTTTTTTATGTTTTTATCTTATAAAAATTATTAATAAAAAAGGCCGTGACTTTCATTTTCCGATGATCACTTTGTGAAATGATCCTTTTAATATGCGTAACGAAAATTTTACTTTCTTATTTACGTCGTGAAATTGTTATTAATTGAATTAAAAATTTATTTACTTTAATGAGATACGTCTAATTGCGTGAGTCGAATCTTGCACGATTGCTGCGAACAGTAGTAATACAGTGGTGCGCGAAACGTATCTGGCTAATAGCCACTTACTATAAGGCATCATCATTTGTCCCCCACTTATCACATCAATGCACAAAGCTAAGCTAACAGGAAGGTATTAGCGAAATCCAAAGCGCCGCGTTAATTACAATAGCTAGGCCCTTGCAAATTCATTACAATGTAAAGAGGGCGCGAATTAAAAGACAATGAAATACCAACATCATTGACTCAACTGAAATATTTTGCTAATTTAGCGTACTAATCAAATTTTACACGATAATTCAACATTTTAGTATTTAAAACGTGTATTTGCATTAAAAATGTGTAATTATTTAGAAAATCAATTAATATTGAAAATTTCTATTACATTATTTATTTACTTTATTTTTATTACTAGAGCATTAGTTTTCTCCAACTTTTTCTTAATATTAATGTTGTGGATATTTCATTTGATTCTACAATTGTCACCTTTTCATTTTCATTTTATTTGTTATTACACACGTAATGCTGGGAATGTTTAAATAAGAAAATAGTTTTATTTCGAATGAGAATAAACAGCACAATCCTTAGCTCCTTGAAATAAATGTAATATTTCGACAGATATATTTGTACACGTTAAATTATGCGGCAAAAATTTTACGATATCCGCTTATATTTTTGCAAACATTGCTCTCGTTGCGGATTTTCGTGCATCATTACTTTCGATGTCGCGTTGCCTTGAGTGGCAAACTTTCCTCTTCTTTATTATTCATCCAATTTCCCCCCGCCCCCCCCCCCTTCTCTTTTACTTCATTTTTCTACTCTTCTTTATCTTGCTCATTACAAAAAGGGAAGTGTTACTTTTCAAACTTGGTTTGAGTTTCCTTAAACTTACCGCTCTCAAGTTAAAACGTAGTTTCAGCGTGAGAAAACGGATAATGACGACGGTAATGGAATCGCAATGATAATTTAGAAAATAGTATAGATATAATAATTTTAACGCGCCATGCCTAACCGATCAAGAATCGCTTTTGCTATTGGATTACTAAATGATTATATTCATTTTTAACATTTGTTTTATGGTAATTAATTAATTTTGGATTATATTATGAATTGAATAAAATAGTCCATAATTTGATTCGTTCATGACGTTTCGGAAATATTACAATATCGAATTCAAACGCGTATAAAAATTGTCCAACAAATTTTGATAGAATACTGACCGACATTATTTAAACGTTATTTCAAAAGTACCTTCGACTTTCCTTCTTTTAAAGTTACGAACATTTAAATTTATTCTAAACATGTTTTAATGCCAATTCCTTGTGAAAGTTAATGACATGAATTTTAATGTTAAGTGTAAAATTCTAACAACATTAAATCAAATCCCTTTACAAAATCCTACGTAATTTTAAAGTTAATTTCACCAATTCTACAACTCGTAAGTTAAAACACTTTAACTAATCCCACCGATGGTAAGCGATTTTATAAACAATATCATTTTATTTTTTAACAATGGTATCGGATAACACGCGCAGATAGCATATCTCGAGTCTCACTTTTCAAGCAGATGGCGCATTTGTGCCCTCGTCACAAAACTTCCATTACATTTTGCAAAGTATATAACATTTCTGTTATAATTTAATTTATATTAAAGAAGAAACAAAAATGGGATTTCATTTGCGCGGCTTGAAAACCATCGCTTTAATTAATTCTGAAACGGGCATTCAAGCGCATTCATTAACAAGTTGAAAAATACGAAACAAGTTCTTTTAACAAGAATTTCGATTACAGTTGAATAAGTAACGCCACAGTCAAAGGGGATTATGTATGAATGTGAAATCCTCGTATAATTCCGACGTTTCTTGCAAGTGCATTTCAATATAATAATGCTCCAGGTAACGGTTCAAATTTTAATAATGAATTCCACATGCAACTTAACTCAATAAATAATATCGTAAACACACAATAATGGGGTAGCTCCAAGTTTTTACATACAAGTTAATCACTTTAGCTCGTTAACTGCAAAAGCAGATCGAAGTGAAAATATGGTTGCGCAAGGAAATGCGAGTTAAAACGACGCACGTTTGAATTTACATATTCATTTGTAATTTCATGCACGCTTCTTTAAAGGAGAAATGTTAATTCTCCACTTTCGTATTCTTATAATTTTTCGTTTGAATTTGCGCATGCATTTATTTAATTAAATTGTCGCTGAAATAATGGTACGAAATGTACACAGTTCAAAAAATGAATACACGATAAGAATAAGATTATGGCTGAATTTTTCACGAGTCTCTGTCGAATAAATCATTTTATCTGAACGTTCCATTCAATAAAAGAACTCGAATGAAATATTTCAATTCCTATATACCACAAAAAACAAAGAATGTAATTAACCATCTGAAAGTGCAAATTCCACGGATATTTCTACTCTGTTATCAACATCTGTTGTGAATTGAAACTGAGATTTCAGACTTTCCGCGAAAAATAGTAAGTAAAAAAAAAAAGATTGATGATCTTTTAAAGGCGCATTTAATCTTGCGTTTAAAATTTTGATTGAACAATTGATGGCTAGAAGGAAACTGCAATTAATTACAAAGTTACTTTTCTCAATGTTCTTTCCATTGGAGATTTAAATTTCCGCATTAAAATTCAGTCAGGGCTTGTCATATTAGTGGCATAGTCCCCGTGTGGATATAACATGTACAGCTCTATCTAGGGATGTCATATCAGGGCCATGCCAGGTGTCTCTAATAAGAAGAACGTAACAAAGGGTATCCAAACGATGACACGATCAGCTTTTAAATTTCTATACGAAATTTGTTAGTAGTTGCTGCTGCTTTAACTACTAATAACTGAGGGGTGTGTGTGTACATTTATAGCATTCCTTATAAATCGATATATATAAAATACATTTAAAAAAAATATTAGAAAAAAATGCCGTTATCTCAGTTACCAGTCAAACACTGTATACAAAAAGTATTGGTTTTTATCAAACTTTCGCATAACACGAGATTTTTCCACATTTTATTATAATATTTGTTTTAAATACTATATTATATTATAAATAAATAAATTATATCATAATATAAAGAATACTATAAATGCGCAGATATCTCTGAGTTATAATAATAAACTATGGTAGGAAATATTAATAGAGTATATCACCTAATGTATACCTACTTATTTTTATACGCGCCGACAGTAATGAATTGTTTAAGCAATTATGCTATTTTAGGATGTAAAATATATGTGTCACGAAGAGTCATATTTCGTGGGGAGAACAAAAGGGTGTTGGCCCTTACATGTTTGCATTAAACGTCAATACTTGTACCGCTGATACAATTTCGTATTATATAAGAATTAACTGCGGCCATAAATTAACCCTTATTAAGCGAATTAGTCGCAGATTAATTTAACTAGCGTGGGCATCAATTACTCATATTTCGTCTGAGTTCGACAGCGGTAACGCAAACAAAACAGAGCATAAACTCATCTTATGAATTATGATCAAAACACTGAATTAACGTAATCCTTATGTGGTGAAAATGGGACAGCTGTGATTTATGAATTCCCGTATTGTTCGCTGCATTGACAAAGCGGAGAAGCTGAGACGTTGATTAGGTCAACATTACAAAATAATTTTGAATGCACGCCGAGAGATGGAGAACGAGAGATAGAGAAAGAGAGAGAGGGAGAGAGAAGATTTAATTAATTAGTATTTTACGTCGTGTATGCACATTGAATAAATTGTCACGAAAATTGCAGTGAAATTTCTCGAGCCCTACGAACTAAAACAAATATAAATCTTTTCATAATAATCCTTGTAAATATGAAATAATCGTTACCCTTTTTTTTTTGTATGACAAGTCCTTGTGTTGCTTCCCTTAAAACCCCACAATTGTGCCACGAAAAATATTAGTTGGATGAAATTTGTTCCTCAAAGTAGTGCAGGTAAAAGTTTAAATAGTCATTACGTTATAAGCGGTGCAAATTGCAGGAATTCATGCACTTTTGCACCTCGCAACATCGAGCGGCGTATACAATTACACATCAGTAATCTTTCCGTCAGCTCGGGTAAGCAACCCCGGCGAAACTTTGCGTGAAACTTTTATGAAGGGAACTCACGATCGATATATCTTCAATATACATGGTTCAATATACAAAAGCACGCTATTATGATAACAATTTTTCGGCTCGTCTTATCCAACAGCGGATAGGAAAAAAAAAAAAAAGCAAAATGCTCGGCTTGAATGCGTGGAATAGAAGGACACAATTCTTGGCATTGTCTTGCGCGCTTCATTTACGCAAACCATATAAAATTCCCGCAAATTATTTCGCAAAATCTGCACGTTTTTTCAACTCTGAATAATCGCGCTCTGCGTCTAGGTAATTAAAATTCTTGTTGATCAGGTGAAAAATAACGAAACGACAAGAATACGGAAATGAATTCCATCGGACTGATAATTAAATTTCACTGGCTCGCGAGTAATTGCGAATGCAACATTTGAGCATGGTTACTAGTTCGATTTTTAAGCTGGTTTAAGGTAAAATTAGATGCAAATAAAGAGAAAAAAATAGTTAAAAGTATAGACAGTTTAAAGAAAATAGATTGTATGGGGGAAAAAAGTAGTTTAACTGTAAAATGTGCGTTGTAACGAGCCATTTCCAAGTTATTAATATTTAAATCAATACTTTTTCTTGTTTTCCAATCCAAATAAAGTTTGCATTTTAACATATAACACGAAAATTAAAGATTATTTTTGATAGCAGATACAAGCACTCAAAATATACTACTATATATATAGTAATAATTACCACTTTTAAGTTTCGTCTTTAACTTAATCAACAGCGTGAGTCTTTTGGAAAATAGTACATTATGCAATGAGGAAAAAAGTGGTTTAAAGCCAAAGACGAAGGGTTACCAACTTGAAATCACTTTTTTTCGAGTTGAGTACGATATTTTATTCACCATGAAATCGTGCAGGGCTACCAACACATTTTAATTTTAAGGTGAATAAATATACTTTACGGATTTTTTCAATAAATTCCTGTTTTCGACGCTTAATTTATAACCCTACGTCAATGTGAGAGGCACACTGACGAAACCAATATTTAGCTTCATTAATTCCTACATCCATACTGATTAAACCATTAAAATTTATCAAAATTAAACAAAGGTTCGACGCATCGTCGCATTGCTTATTGAGAAAATAATGTTCAAACAGTAATGTGTTATTTTTCGGGTTTCTGATTTCAACTGATGTTGCTATATGTCGATTAGTTAATTATTGAAATTAGAATTTCTAATTACTGTAATTAATCCTTGTAAAGTATGGCTATATCGATTCTATGCAATGTATATCTTCATTTGCTAATCATTCAGGTAATCAAAGAATAAACTTCTAATTATTATACAGTTATTTCATTGTTTAATATAATATCGTTGAAATAAAAAAAAATTAATAAAAATATATACGACGACACAACTCTGTTCATTGAAAGTGATATTAACCTTAATATAATTATTAATCAATAATCTATTTCAACCGCTATCTACACAAAATTATAATTATGCTTCTAGATTCCAGATAGGGTACCTGTAAACCAATTATTGCTACCTTAAGTAAAATGATCTAGATAGTCAAAAACTTATTCTGTAGTTTCGTTTAGATTTACTTATAAAATTCAAAACTATATTGCAATTAATTTTAGTATATTGAAGTAATAGAATTTATTTGACATGATACAGTAAAAATTGTAAAATAGTTTTTACTATAATATACCGAAAAAATTCTTTTGCTCGCCCTATGTTCGGAGTCTGCACAAATTGTTGCTTTAATATTTTATTCACCAAATATGAAGCAACATCTGCGATGACACACACACGAAGTAATTGAAGAAAATTTTATGGTTAATTTCGAACATAACTGTAGTTTATAGTTACATCAGCCCTTCGTCAGAAATCATAAAATATTTTATAAGTTCAGTAAACAGGAGAGTAGCCCTCATCATATTCTTATATATAAATGCAAATATCTAATCATAGTTAAAATATTTTAAAGATAAATAAAAAGATTATTAAACTGTAACTAAAACGTACTTAAATTTAATGAAAATTATATATTTCATTTTAAAAGAATGCCTTTTTTATTTGCAATAATTTTACGCAACAATGTTTTTGAATAATATTATTAAGCAAAGAATCATCTCTTGTATGAAAATAATGTATTTTAATTATAAAATAAATATTAAACATAATTCCAGAAATAAAAGATCAGAAAAATATATACAAAAGTATAGATAAAAGTTCAGAAACAGAAATAACAAATTCTTATGATTAGCATCTTAAAAAATGTATACATAAAATAATACCCCGGAATTGTATAGAGTAGAGATATTGTATATTCATATACATAAATATTTAATGAAATATGATATAAAATATATATATAAAAAAAAAGAAAGCAATATTGATTTTCAATAATTTCACTATTCCTATATGTTTATGATAAAGTAAATACTATTATTTCAACTGAAATATATCAAGTTTCCAATTTATATAAATAAGTTAAATCTAAAATCGATACTGCAAATTTTTTAGCAAATATATTATATCATAAATGATCAAGTTAAAAAAGTATTCCTTATTAATATTTCAAGTTAAATAGAACTGCTTTATTAAAAAAGTTTATTTTTAATTAATTAATAAATTGATAATATTAAAAGACATTAAATTATTTCCAGCGCGTTATAATTCTATTTAATAATACGTGTTCTAATCGAACTGAAAATCTTTTGCCGACTATTCAAAATGACCAGTAGTTGATTCATGAGAAATTTATGTGAATATTTCTTTCTAGCGTTAGTGAAAGAAATGTGTTGTACGTGATATTGGCAGATATGTCATTGATATCTAAGGATTTTAAGATATATTTGTTCATCGATGATAATTTTTTTTCTCTGAAATGATGCTAAGAGGTTTTTAAAATTAAATCTCCTAAATTATATTTCTTTACACTTATTAATACTTATATATACTCTTGAATGAAATATAATTATTGATAATTACATTTTTTGTATAATAAATATACTTCTTTATTTTTATAATTGAAAGTCGTTCATTAACGTAAAATACTTTTGGTAAACAATTAAGTAAATTTGTTAAAGGTAAAATAAAAGTAAACAAAAAAGAAAAGCTTTTAATAAAATGAGAGAGACATTTTTGGAATAAATAAAAATTAGTTAAGCTTGCAAACTGACGGAAATTTTAGTTAATTTTACTAATTTGTCTGTTAAACAATTAACACTTCATCGAATCAAGTGAAAAGTAAATTAAATAACAGAAAAATCAATATAACCTACATATTTTTTTTAGATTAAACGCGAATACAATCTAAATAACAATTTTACTTGTTATGTAAAAGTACATTTAAATGCTTTCATATCGTTTAAAAAAAACATTATGAATTAATATGGTAGTACTTATACAAATAAAATATTCAAAAGAAATACAAATTAATTAAAATAAACTTTATGATCTCACTTACTAATAATTGTCATATTTATCTCTCGTATATGAATAACAATATTTTATTTTGTTTAATTTAATTAAAATTCAAACAGTTTAATCGCATTACAATTATCCAATAAATCAAATAAAAGCTTGCAAAAAATTAGTGTTAAAAAGTATTGGCATAAATACTCAGCATAGTAATATTTATCATTTTTATATAATATTGGATCAGCATTGAAGCTTTATCTTCAAAAAAGGCATAATATTAAAATGGGGGCATATTATAGTCAACATTCTTTATCCCATAATGGTGTTTTGAATCGCTTTAAAATACACAGTACATTTATAAGCTACGTGAACTGATTTATCAAAAAAAAAATGTTACTCATAAACAGTAAATATCTTGAAAATTAAATTACATTTCTTAAAATATTAAATTAGTTTATTGCAAGCGAAGAATATAAAACCCGAGTTTCAGTTAATGCAAAACCTAAATTTAATTTTAGCTTGCAATAAGCGTTATTTACAGATTGAATTGGTTGTTTATGTTCCCTCTTCAAATTCCTTTTCATCTTCCCAATTCGTTGGGGAAAAATATTTCTAGTTTAAAGCCCCGGTTCTTAAGAAGCGTGTGCTCATCTGTTTATTATACTCCATTATATTGAAGTTATGCTAAAATATAATTCAGTCGATTCCACCACTGAATTCACCTTTTCAATTTTTATATTCCATCTTGTGTGGGGCATAAAATGAATTTGAATCAATCATTCAGGATTCTTACGTACCATTTAGAATGCTCAATGTATGGCCTATTAAATGGTCCTTTGAAGAAAATTTTGACTTTTAATTTATTCTACTTTAACAAAATTATTCCTCATATTATAAAAGACGTATTTAACCGTAAAAACTGAAAACAAAGTTGTACGTGATGAGAAATATTTCACCTATTTTTTCTACTCTTTATATTGTTGATAAAGGTGTTTAACAGACTAACTGTTTTACGACACCCATGGGCATCATTTCAGTTCCTCCAAAAAAGTCGACTACACACTCCATAGGGTAACATTATTTATTTATACATATACACAAAGAAAAATTTAATGATTAGAAAAGAAAATATCTCACTTAAAACGTGATCTAAATCCTAATGCTTTTCTAAAAACAATATTAAAACTTTTAAGCTGTTTTCAATCATTTGGAATTCGGTTAAAATTAGGGCGAATGATATGTTAAACGTAGATTATTCAGATGGGGCGGCATATTGCGAATTACCCTGGGGGCTGCAGACACCTTAACCGTACCTCTGAAGTTACAATATCTGCGAAGACAAATGTTTCAAAAGAAACGATTTGAGCGTCATAATTGGAAATCGATTGTATACTCTCTAACATAATATTAAAAAGTTTATTTACATTGTGTCGACTTAATGTTAGTAAAAATAAACATACATGTCCATATATAATTTATTTATTTATTTATCAATAATATTAATTAGCATAAATATAAGTAAAAAAATATTTTTTCCAAGTAAACAAAGAACAATGAAAAAGTATATACCGTATGATTAATTAATATCACGATTATGCATTCGTTTGGAAGGTCTTGTCCGAAAAAGGATAACAATTAAACTCGAGCGTATGTTAATGACATTAATGTTTGAGTATCGCGAACAATGAGACGCACCGAGACCCGCGCTGCAATTGTTCTCGGTTGCAACATTGTAGTGGGGTATCACGTGCGTATTATTATCGATTTCTTTGACTCAGCAAATTGGCGCTAAATATGTCCGCAAACATTTTTCTGTTACAGATAGCAATTTCGTCCTGGGTAACGCTCAGGTGCCTACCATTTACCCGATCGTTTATTGTTCCGATGGATTCTGCGAGCTGACAGGATTCGCGCGCGCCCAAATCATGCAAAAGGGTTGCGCGTGTAAATTTCTTTACGGGGCCGAGACGAAGGAGGAAGACAAGGCGAAAATCGAGAAGAGCCTCGAAAGTAAAACGGAGCTTAAATTGGAAGTCACGTTTTATAAAAAGGATGGTAAGGTCTACTACCTCTTCACCCCCCTCCCCCGCACTTTTTTCACGTTATTTATGTATCCGATTCGATTAAATATGTAAAACTACTGCAATTTATTTTTTAAATGTTTCGTTTCCTTTTTTTTTTTTTTTTGAATAATTTATTATGGTTTACTGTAAAATCTAATACTGAATTAACTGATGAAAATACTCCAATGGTAAAATTAAACCAAGATTCCTTTTAAATAAATTGAAAGGAGTTGAATTAAAAATGATACATAGACTGGACTAAAGAGATTGAAAATAATTAAGGGATTTAGTATTGTCCAAGGTTCCAACTTATTTAATTGTGTTGTCGATGAATTCTGTCTTACGGATACAAGTAATTTCAATCATTTATTTACTTTCGCATTAATCTGCTTGGTAATGAAATACTGTACAACACTCTCGTAACTATGAAAAATTCTGTTAAGAAATGTTTTACAAGTATTTAGTTCATTGCCACAAATATGTATATAAAATCATTAAATTTTTTATGATACCAAGAGAATGCTCTCATTCATTATAATTGTCCAGCGACAAGTGCATTATTTCAACGGAAGATAATCTACGTTCATTATTTAAGGATGATTAAATTAAATTTTTAACCATAAATCATTCACTCGTTATCATGTTGAAACTCTACAGTATTCATCAGTAATATTACTTTGATTAAAAACGGGGTACAATAAATATGGCCAGAGCTAAATATCAGACGTGAAATAATAAAAACTTGTAATATCGCGTAAGCCGAGGAAAGGCAAAAAAATGCCCACGTCACTAAGTGTGTGGCCGTCTACAAAAATAATGTCCACATCCTGAAGCCACATTTTTTCTCCCCGAAGCATGATATAAGAAGCCGGCTAAAAAGTTGCGTATATTAGATGGTACCATTTTCCCTTCGCAAGATTCATTTGACACAAGTCGAATGACACGATACGTGCCTTTCGGTAATTCATAACAAGTGAAGGTAAATTTCTTTATTCGTTAATAACGAGTCAAAAGAGCTAGTGAGGAATTTTGAAATCATTTTTCATTGAAATTTTCCAAGTAAATCAGTAAAATAGAGATTAAAAATTATATTCCTTGGATAATTATTTTTTGAAACTCAAACATTTTAAGCGAAGCATTCACGGTTTTAATGGTATCTAAAGTATACGAAATGAATATTATTTTGGCTGTAATCTGACAACTTTAATTTCCCCAACGAGTGACTCTTTCACCTTATATAAGAATATACCTCTAAAACACTTTTCGGGTAGAAGTGGATAATGTCACCCTAAGGAAAGAGTAATATGGAATTTTAAATGTATGGTTTTCAATGTCAGTTGAAGTCACATCAAAATGCATTTTAAATAATATTGGATTAAGTAATAAAAATCACCATATTGGATCAAAATAGTGTCATGCCACATCAGCACTATTATATTATTAAACATACGTTACAAATTAACATGACATTTCCAGCACATGGAAGTGAAACGAAATATAATTCTTTTTTCCCTTGCATATTAAAATCAATATTGAAATAAATCATTCAAGATTAATTGATAATATTTGATGTTTTAATTTAGAAAAATATTATTCGATTAAGGTAAATAAAATGTTTAAGCATATTTAAAAGTGATAATTTAACGACTGCAGTGGGATTGATTTCATGGGAAATTTATCTAGATAATGAAGAGAAATGGGAACAATATCCAGATGAATCTCTACGACGTTTTCTGACCATTAATAGCCGATGAAAATAATATCGTTGAGGGCTTTTGGATGTTACCCAGTTAAATAGTACATAGATATGGTTCAAGCTAAATTGACTTATGGCTTTCCGAGATGTGGCGTAAAAGAGACAAAAAGAAAACAAGATTTTTTTTTTATTCCCTCCCTTAAACACGTTCTGGGTGGCAGTAGTATTGAGGGGAGATTTTTGGAATAAACAAAGGAACATCGCCCTCAATCTAAGAAATAAATTTGATTCAGTTAGAAGCATGGTTTGCAGGAAGTTATATCGTTGCTTTGACGGAATTTGCAGGAACGTTCCAAATATTACTTTAATTTTGCTTTTATAGGTCAAACTAATTACGTCGCAAATGCAATGGGTAATAAAAGAATAATTAAGTATTTTTATTGTCCTCCGCAAAATACTTGTTATTATTTTTCTGAGTTTAATTATTATTTAATTTCAAGTGAACTTTTACGAAATCAGGATTAGTTGTAACAGTAACAGTAATATATAATTATGGTTAAAGTTATTTATTAAAATAAGCGCGCGGTATTTTAAATTTTCATTCGAATATATCTTTTAATTATTTCACAAATAACAAGATGATTAAAAATTTAATCATATAATATAAAATTGTCAATCATAAAATATGATAATATTAATTCACAATATAAACAATTGAATACGCTACCTACATATATTTTCATGTAAGCTTCATAACGGCAATTCATTAATGACAATTCCATTATTTGTTATTTATTGATGACAATTTCGTTTTAAAATGTACCTCAAATTGATGAATATGAAATGACAAAAATAGGTACGTCATAATAACGAGAAAACTAAATCTCTGTACACATAACTAAAGTCTGCGTTAATATAAAGCAGACCTGATAATGAAGGTTTTCGCGTATTAATACTAGACAAGGATTAACTGTACTATATTGTAATCATCTCGAATAAGAGCATATGTTTAACTTCAATGACATTTTGTCTCAAATTATTACGTTCAATCTATAATTAAAATACAATAAGTGAATATAAAAATAGCATTAACAAATTTAAATTCAATTTCATTTGACAGTTAATTATAAATAAATTAGTAACCTTGCCAAACAGAAAATAGTTAACATATTCGTAAGATGATATAAAATTCAGAAAAATATGTAATTTTAAAAATTTTAAGAGTATAAAATTTGTATTATAACAATTTTTTTTTTTTTTTTTGTAAATCTATGTAACAAATTTCAATAATAACTATTAAAATAAAAATTTTACTTTCTAAAAAAATTTATTAATAATACAAATATAAAAAGCATGGTATTTTCTTGTTTTAATTTGTTATATACGAATTACATTAAAACTTTTACAATAGTTTAAGTGATTTTAGTGCAAAAATTTTTCAATAAATAAATCAATTTTGTTTAATATAAAACGTTATCAATATAAATCAAGAAAAGAGCGGTTAAAAGTCATAATATAAATAATGAAAGAAAACAATCGTTTACTGAAGGGTTGAAATGCAAGTAATAAATTCCTTTCTGTTCGCAAACAATACTCGTCTCGATATTTTAAAAACTGCATTTCGCATCAAAAGCAAAAGTGTACACGGCCCAACCGTTGTGCTTTTTGTTTACTTTTCTCTTCTCCCTCCCTCCCACCCTCTTTTCCTACATCCACCTAATGTAATTACGTAAAAATGTGGAAATAAAAACTTTCCCATCCTCCGACCATTTATTTTAAAACTCTTTAAAATATATATATACTATGAAATGATCAAAACTTTTTTCCGAAGAAAATAACTAAACCGACGAAAACTTTTCCATTTCTTGTCTTATTCCATATATTCCTTAATTAAAAAGTTCGTTTCCTCATTCTGGAAACAGAAAAGTAGCGGAGAAAAACAAATTTTAATCATTATGCCGGAATCATTTGAATAAAACACTTTTAAGTGCAGTATATATAATTAAAGTACATGTATATAATAATACGAAAAACTTTTCTCGATCATTTTTCCCTTAAAATACGTACACTAAACAATTCATTCCAAATGTTAACGAAGAAAAAAGTTGTGGAATATATTTTGATCGTTGAATAATCGTTTGAATAAGAATTTTTATTGAAAATCACTTGGCGGCGATTGTTTGAGGTATGAACTGCAAATTTACAGTATTGAAATATGCAAAAACTGAAGAAAGAAGAAAAAGAAGAAGAAAAAAATAAAAGTAGTTAGAAAAGTGAGTGCACTTATTTGACAGACATTTTACTGTAACGAGAAGTAAAGGTAGTGGGTAGAAACGGATTTATAAACGTGTTTCAGAAAAGTTTAAATGAAATAATCTGCCGATTCAGCGTTGAGTCGACTTCGTCATTCATTGACATCAATTGAAAGCTCGGCTCACGAAACAGAGCGTTAAGAATTGATTATGTCAACAACATTTCTCCGGAACGAAGTGGCTTCGTTTTCTAATTCCTTGATTCCGCGTTTAATTCCCGGTACACTTTGCAGCGCGCAAAAGCTGCCGACGAATCTATAAATAATCGTCCAGCACGAATCTATTAACTTTGTAAATTCGAGTAACACGCGATGCAGCCCGAATGCACCCGACAAATCACGCAATTTATTTTTAAATTTATGTAAAGTCGCGGACGGTTCAGCCGCCATAAACAAATTATGCGGCGAGATTAAACCGCCAAATTAATGATTTGATGAAGAAAAATGTTCGCCGGTAATGCTGAATTACTTTCCCTCTGCATTATTTATTTACGCGCGTAAATTTTATTCAAAAGTCAATTCAAACTTAAATTTCAATTATATTTTTGTTTTATTTAAAAAGAAAGCAATATTGAGATTAAAAAAAGAAAAGAAAAAGAAAGGAATTAATTGCAATCCTAATTTATAGATTTATAAAACATAATTTAAATGATAAAAATTATTACAACTTATTGAATGAAATTCGATGCAAATTTTTTGTACGAATTAAAAATCGCATTCAATTTGTCATTTTCTCACAAAGATAAAATCACTATCTCATGTAAACAGTTCATAAAGAACTTTCGAAACGAAGCATTTTCCAACTCCACTTAAAGCTTCCGACAATCATGCAATATTCCAATTTTCCAAATCAATTTGTCGGAGTCAAATCGGATCCTCATAATAGGAAATGGACGAGGGAAGTGGGAAAGAATAAGGAAATGTATTTGCATAATAGCTTAAACTAAACAACAAACAATTAATTGAAGCCTTTACGAAAATCAATAGTATGAAAATTATTTTAAAACGTTCAACACAACAACAAGTCAACGTTTCATGCAGATTAGTTTAACTTTCCTTGGAGCAACGTGTATTGATATTTTAATTTTACACAAAAGTATTAGAAATCGAAAAAGAAGATGAAACAAGAGGAAGTACATTTTCCTACCTTATTAATCAATATCGCAATACATTTGTGTAAACATTTTCAATTTCCTATTGTGTCCTAGATTATAAATCTCTTTAATTTAATTTTGTAATGCACGATAACATTACATTATTTCATTTACCATTATGGTGATTATTTCTTATTGAAACATTTTTTTTATCCTATTTAAATTGGACAATTTAATTTTTTTTCTTTCCTTCAACTGCATATCACAAAAATGGTGCTCGCTTTAATCATTTCAGTCAGATTAAATTGTTTTACCCAATGCAATGCGTCAAACGTTGTTGCAAACGTAAAAATTGTTACTGACACGAATGTTTAATAAGTGGCGCTTTCTTCGTTCTGTTTCAGGGTGCGCGTTTAACTGCCTACTTGACATTGTGCCAATCAAAAATGAAAACGGTGATGTGGTCCTGTTCCTGGCATCGCATAAAGACATCACGCAAAGCGGAAGTAGTCAAAATTCATTACACGATGATATTGGTTAGTATACTTTAAATCTTACGAATTTATTAACATTTCAATTATTTTCACAAATGGACAGTACACGTTTTATGATACCGAACAAATCGGATAATTTATAATTAAATACGACGGGATAACTGTTTCGATCATTTCTGTTCTATTTAACAAAGTAACTCGCATCGCATATACCCGACTGTGGTAAATTAAAGTCAGTAAATGTATTAACAAAATAATAATTAAAAATCAAATGCCGCTTTTTCGTTAAAAATTGTTATATTTATGTAAAATTTATATTTATTCCATTGCAATTAAAAAGAGTTAAACGGTATTGTAATTTTGGAGCATTTATAATTCCCTAACAGCAGAAAACATATTTTAAAAAAAAAAAACATATTGTATCAAGTTTTACTAAATGTCACAATATTTTTTTTTTTTTAAGTTTGTAGACATGGCTAAATTTGAAGAATTTGTGAAAAATTTGAAACCTCTTATTTGCGACCGTTATTCAAAAATATATTTTTAACAGATGTACTTTTAATATACAATTTTTACGAATGTTAAAACTAAACACGAAACTTTCGTTTTGCCGAGCATAATTTGATTATACCGTGCGTATTATAAAAAAAAAATCCATTATACTGCACAGTCAGTTGATTATTTTTGAAAGGTCGATCCTGAAAAACAACAAGACAGAAGCTTCGAATGCACAATTTCTGCCTTTTGTATCGTTCAAATTAACCAGAAACTGACGCACCGATAATTGCAGAAAAATCGAAGGAAAAAGGAAAACGATTTCTACCGATGAATCTTCATTTTACAGTTGAAATTCGAAGGGGGGATATTGCGACATTGCAATAAACGAACGATAGGTCTATTCGACTCACCGAGCAACTTTGGTCTCGATACCAGCGGTTGTTTCAATTGATGACCGTCAATAACTGCAAAAGTCGAGGTGATCGACTTTCCGAACGATGGGCAAAGTCAATGGACTCGGCTTGAAATTCACGATTATTTGATAGTGAGAATGGAAGCTTCGAGTGTCCTAAGAAGACGCGCGATGTGGATCGATTTTCTTAGTTTAATTTCTATCTACGAGGCACCGATTGCGGGACACATTTGTCTTATTAGCGGTTGATCGATACAAGTCGGGAGAGACTGCGAGCCCTTGTTTCGCGGCATATAGTTCGATCGGGACACGTCTTTGTGTTGTTATACAGATTAACGTCAAGTTTTCGAATGGATGTCAACGATATTTCGATTCCAATTTCAGTTCACTTTTATTTGATTTCTCATCGCCCATTTAAAAGTAGTCTAATTGAATTAATGAAATCGGGATAATTAAATGGAGATGACAAATAAATTAAAACTGAGTGCGATGGAAAAAGTTATACAATATACAATTCGGCTTCATGGTTTGATGTAAGGAAAAACTTAGCCGGAGTAAATTGAGCTGAATAATTTCAATTAAGATTTCCGACTTGGTTGGAGGAGAAATTTTAATTATTGCATCATCTTCGGGTAGTTTCGCAAATATATTGTAGTTAAGTGTTGATTTTTTGAATTAAAAATGAAAATAAAATTAAACTAACATGAAGATTCAAGGTACAAGATTTATTGTTGTATAAGAATAAATGAATTTCAAGTAAAAATCGCGTAGATTTATTTGTGTTAACAAAGTATTTCAATGAACAACATAGCTTGCCAATAACTATTGTTATATTGCATGGTTTAAAAATAAAATATAGCATATCAGGAAGATAAAATGCAAAACGTTTCTTGTGCTTGCTGCATTGTTATTTTAAGGAACTGTTAAAAATAAACAGTAAACGTAGTTTCCGAGTGAAAATATGCCGTCTTCGGACCACTCATATTTCCATTTCAAAAGGATTGCTTTTACATAAATATGATTGATAAAAAGAATCTGATCCGGAAAAATTGTACTTCTTGGCACCACAGTATTGAAATCAACGTTAAACTTGGAGAGAATCAAATGTATATGTTTAAATACATTTAAATAAATAAATAAATAAATTTGAAATTCTTACGATTGTATTTAACACAAATTCAAACAGACAACATTTAATTTGAGAAAACTGTTGCTCAAAGTTTAGACAAAATTTAATCAATTTAATTGAATAACATTGCAACAAAATGAAACGATGTTTCAGTAATTCAATCATTTATTTAAATAGCGTTTGTAGAGTAATTGTAAAAGATTTAAGATTTATACATAATATGAACTAACATTGCGGTCATTAAATATTCATAATCTCATGCCAAGTAATCTCTGCTGATTATTCAAAATTATTCAAAGTTCGAATGTGGATGGTGATTTAGTGTTTCGTCTTGACGTTCAACTATCAATGTCAACTCACTTTACAAACAGTTGTGATACTTTAGCGGACGAACGGTAAAAAATGATCCTGTAATTTGACACTTAATAATTCAATTCTTATAACCAACATATTAATGAATCAATTTCCAAAATAAAAACCTTGATTTTAAAAGTCACAGATTTTGAATTTAATCAATATTGTGAAGAATGTAGAAAAATATATCTTTTGTTTGTTTATTACCAAGTCAAATTTCAGAGACAAGAAATCCAAGATGTCAATGATATATAAATGTAAATTGTAATATTTAATTTAACATTCAATTGAAAATTATCTAACTGCTAATATAAAATGTGTTGACATATCTAATAAAAAGTTTCTTGAATTATTTATTACTTAATATTGCTATAAATTATTACAACTTCATTTACATCCATTATTTCATTAATTTAAAATAAACATTAACTGCGGAAATAAATTCTTGTAAAGTGAAAAGAATGGTTTTGATATGTTTTCAATAATCCATAAACTTTTAAATAAACGAGATATTTTTCTGATTGTTTGCTTCCTTGATTAAATTAACTCTGATTAATATTTTAACGCACAAACACTGCGACGGTTGATTTCGTTCGTAAGTAATAAGAGACACGTTCTTCGAGTCGACCCTTTCTGTGACCTATATAATCTGTACCCTACGACGTTCAATATATTAATAAATACATTACATTAACACAATATGTTAATAAATAATGCATTAAAATCACCATACAAAGAATATTCCAAGGATTTTTCATTGCACAAACATACACATTATAATCATCCAGAAATGTAATTAACAATAACAATTCACGCGAATTCGGTATTTAATAAAATTATCCTATTTAATTTAACTTGTGAGAAGTTAGAATCGTAATATTTTATTATATTACACGCCAACCAAATACCGTAAACACGAAGAATTACTAAATTAATCCAGCTCTGTACAACATTAAAAATACTTGTACTGAGAAAAAAGATTAATATTTTTATCAAGTATAAGGGTCTTGAAACGATTAAATAATAATGAAATTATACACTCGAACTACGCTGTTAATCGAATTGAAGTAAGTACTAACTAAACGATGCTTGCACGTAGACTGATAAAATGAAAATGAAAAGATGTATCCAAAATGCAAAGATATAAGCCAGAACCAAAACCAAACAATAGTGATTGTTCGTCTCTTGTAATACTGGAAAATGACAATTGTTTTATACCAGCAAAGTTGCCTCTTACATAAGGACGATGGGAACGAACAATTTTCACGACAATACCCGATTATTTCCGAACCTTTGCAATTAACATCCGAAACACGATTTTTGATCAAATTAAGTGAAAAGATATTCCTAATTTAAGAATAAGAACCCGAGTCGTATTGTTATTACGGTAAAACGTAAATAATATATCAATAGCAGTTTCGACTTTTATCATCGGGTAACATGAACGTTTTGCGTCGATTTCTTTGCGTCTTCTTTTCATCCAGCCACATAAACGACCGCGACAAAGTTTGTTGGCGGGATTTGTCAAAAGCTCAGACTAAGCTCACTTTTGCATACCGAACGCAGCAACTGACATAGCTCCGATATCTCCAATCGATTGCCGTAAATAAGCCAGCCATCAAACTTCTGAATTATAAGCGTTTGATTAATCTTCGTCAAATTTCCAGAGTCAATACCACAAAGCTATACACAATTTTGCACGCCAATTGTTTTATATGAAATTCTGAATAAAATGTGTATATAGACACGTTAATTCCTCTTTCGTTGAAGAATTATCATCATCATTATTAATAATTTTGATATAGTTTTATCGCTAGTCATGGCGAGCAGACGGCTGCGCCACCCGACAAAAGCCGTAGACAATGTCTCACTTGTCAAGATATAAATCGCTAGTAAAATCTCACAATCCCGATACTTGGATGTGTTAATTATTTTACTACATAAATATTATACTTTATTGTATAATATGCAACAATAATTATTATTCCCTTTTGAACGGATCTTGCCGATAAATTGTAATTATAAACCCATCAATAGTAAATAAAAACATGAAACGTAAAAGTTAATTAATTTCCGCAGCGGTTAATGAGTATCACTTATTCTGAAATTGGTATTTACTTTTTAATTAAACAAATTACAATCGGACCAGCCCGAATATCATAATAAAATGTCGAATTTTATTTTCAGATCCGGACGAGAATGCTGACATAGAAGCAGCACTTAGGTCTGGACGGAGGAGAAGTCGGGCAGTTTTGTATCAACTCTCTGGCCATTATAAACCAGAAAACAAACACAAGCTCAAATTAAACAATGTAAGAACAACTAAGACTCAATTAATTTTACGTTACTCGCAGCGAGTCACGACCCACAAGCTCGCATCCAGCATTTGAAATTGATTGCACGAGTAAACACAAATACAAACGCGATACCCTTGCCCGAGCGTTATTTAACTCGCCTTCCGTACTTATTATTTCAATTTTCGTTGCAGCGCTTCTTTATCGCGGCCAACCTCCCTCCCCCCCCCCCCGCCTGC
>JABFPN010001043.1:0-33944 GCA_022817305.1 Leptoteleia sp. ZL-2020
AATTTGATTTCAGGGACGTACCTTGACATACAAAAAGTGGTGGGTACTCAAATACACCACCTGCAGTCTTTATATATATATATATATATATATATATATATATATATATGTATATACATATATAAATATATAAAACGGTGATTTTGAGGACGTGCTCTAATTGCGAGGCAAGGTACATGGATATTCAAATTTTGGAGGTAAATTTTGAAATTGAGTCGTTAAAATATGTTATACATTTTTCAATCCTCAAAACTACCATTGTACATAATGTGGCTTTTGAAACTTTCCTCAAAACTACCAAGTTATTTGGTCTCAAAACCACCGTTCCATAGATATATATAAATATATAAAATTGCTATATAAGAATGAAGGTTTAAAAACTAATATATTAAATTTTTGTTTAAATCAATGTATTATATAATCCTATTTATTGATTTTTGCAATTATTTATATGAAGCACATAAAGCAATTTTAGTAAGTTTATGTATAAAAAATGATATATTATATTTTAGAATTGCAGACGTGTCTTTTTTTAAATTTTGCAATGACTATTAAAAATTATTAAATTATGACAAAAAATTCACTTTAAATTGATATTTTTCAAAAGGACTTGATCCAGTACATTGGTGGGATTTAAAAGTCTCGAACCTGCCAATGTTATTTTTGGGCAAAGATAGTGCGTCCGTGAAGCAATTAAGTCATTTACTATTTTGGCCTCGTTTACCGTTACTCCGCCCAGAACGTAAATAATAATCCATGGATTGTCTGCGGGGTGCTTCTTCTTACCTAGTAAGAGTCTAATATAAAAGAAAATAGTAAATATCAGAATGTTTTACATTTTAATCATGTGCATAATTTGTGATGTATACCTGATGCCAGCTGACATAATTGAAGACTCAAATTTTTTCAATGCTAAAATTTCTGGCTTTTCTGGTTGTAACAAGTCGGAAACAAGACGTTCCAATATTCCACAAAACTGAGCCATTTCTTGAGGGTTCGATTTTTTTATAAGGTTTCTATTTATTTATAAGAGTTAAATATAGAATTATTGTTTAAGTATTGAACTTGTACAGAATATAAACAGACAATTTTAATAATAAATTTAATGAATTTTATTTACCTGTACATTTGTATATCCTCTCGACAACGAGATATTAAATTTAATATCTCCATAATTTGTGCTACGATATTTTTTGCGGACTGTTTTGCCATTTCATCATCTGTAACACCTGAAAAAATAAATTTAAATTATGAAATCAATTATTTTATTTACTTCATTTCAAACATTTTCATTATGAATCAAAGAAGAATATAAATATAAATATAAACAATTTTGTTGTGAAAATATAGTGTATAAATGCTCAATAGAAAAGATTTTTTCTTTTTTCTTAATATTAATTATAAAATAGCATTTAATTTTTTTGTTGCTTTAGCTTTATACCTAAAAGCAATAATGTTTGGTAATAAGTAGAAGTCCCACAAACAAAATCAGACTCATTGCAGTGTTTAATGTCCTCATACACAGCATCTATTAAAGAATTTCGCAATTGTTCTGCCTGTTGAACAGAAAATTTTATATCTGGACCAGCCAAGGCATAAATATGTATCAATAATATAAGTAAATTTTCTGTGTCTAATCCTCTTGTAGATCTCGTTTTTATTATGTTGCTGATCTAAAATGTTATTAGATAATGTACCTTTTATTTTTCAACTGAATTATTTTTTAAATTACTTAATTATTATTATTCATACCTGACTTAAAATGCTGGAAGAATCGCGACTTACAGCCAAGTTCTGTAATACCAGTTTTTCTAAGCCAATCAGTAATTCTATTCGAGTTGTTTTTTCAGACTTCAAGGCTTGAATCACTGCAATAATATGCTAAAACATGAAATTGTTTTGATGTAATGAAAAAATTAAATTTTCCAGTCATTTATTTAAATTCTATTGTTTTTAGTTACACCATTATTATTATAACATTGCTGTTTCATATACCAGAACAAGTGTAACACCTTTTCAGTATAGAAAATTGTAAGAATAATAACAATTTTTTGAAAATAGTTTTACTTAAGATTATTTAAATATAACAATACATTAATATTATTTTCCTTACAAACCTGTAATTTTTTGCTGAATTTAGCCAATGATTCTACATTTTCAGTATTTCGGAAATTTTGAACACATTTTTCCAAACTATGTACAGAAACTCGTGTTGTGAATCTTGTTTTCGGACTGTTTATACAAGACGACATATCAATGAGCATTTTGTTTAAAGCCAACAATATATCTTTCTGTTTCTTCACTAGCAACATTTCTAATAACTCAGAATCTTTGGTTGCTAAGCATCCAGGCACCATTAACGCTATTGCACATTCCTTAAATAAAACTTTATCATATTACATCTATACAATTTTATTTCTTATTACTTTGCTTTTTAAATTAAAAAAAACTAGTCAGTTTTATACTACTAAACTGAATTGATTATAAAGTTATTGTGATATTAAATTACCTCACTATCAGTACAAAGGGAAGACATATCAATTGCAACATCATTTTGATGGTGCGTCAGTCTGGGTAATGTGCAAACAATTCTTCCTAACAGGGATTCAGTATTGTAACTTGTACTTGAACATAAGTCCAAAGTGCGGTCTAACACAATCAGAGATATTCCTTGATGAGTTGGCATGTTCTATAAAATTAAAATAGCATTTTATAATCCTTAATGTTTGTTTGTTTTTGTAGTAGTTACAAAAGATTGAAAATGTTTACCGTTCTTCTATCAAGTACAAAGGGTGAAGATTCAAATTTTTTTACAATGTATTCGCTTAAATCGCCCAAAGCATATATATTTTCCTTAGCTTCAAAATAAGCAAACAAGCTGTTGAAAGATGTAATAAAGTACTCTACATCAGTTTCGCACTCTTCTGAAAATTTTCCATTTATAGGTGGCATCAGGTGTCCAAAAGGTGGTGTGACAAATAAATATTTATTTATTGGTGCCATGAATATGGGTTTATACATAATCATTACTTGTGTTCGCTAAAAAATATAATACATTTTTTAACATCATTACCTTGCTAACTTACAGTTTTTTTCAAAACAGTTTTCATTTCCTATTAAGACTATTTATTTGCTGAAAAGCATAATTAGTTTTCTTAATATTATTAACTTCTTTGCTCTTAAAAATCAATTTATTTCATCAAAAGGATTTTAATATCACAAAAGAAAATTATTTAACTTTCGAATGGTTCATTTCTTTAATTCCATTAAGCAAGTAATCTCTGATTTAAAAAAAAGTTATTAATTACTTTGGACTCATTCTGTGATTTCATCCATTGTGTAATATTTTCCTTCAGGTTATCATAACTGTTACTATAATCATGGGATCCTAAAGATGTCAAGTTTAGAACACTCGAATATGCTGAACAAATCACAATAAACTCTTCAAAATCATTCTTCTCAATGATTATTTTCAAAGTCCTATTATAAAATGATGATTCTGGAGATGCTGCAATTACAACTGCCTTTTTTGTATTGTGCACTTTTACATACTAAAACAACCAAAACCAATTATCAGAATTTATATTAAATTCCATATTTCATTTGATCTAATTTTCTACTTACAGAAAAATTGTACATAGCAATTTCATGGACAGAGACAGCACCAATGTTTTTTAAAACTGCATAAGCTTCGTCTCCTGTGTACCAATGTAAACATTCAGCTACATTGTAATCTATATAAACTGCTGCATCTTTTACTAAATCAAAAATGTCACCCCAACAGAAATGCAAAAAATCCTGTATATTACTTGTAACCTCCATTGTTTTATTATTATATATTAATATTTTATATATAATTAATTTGTACTAATTCATCTCTCTCTCCCTCTCTCACTGTGATATAATCTCCATGTAAACAGATTATGAAGTCTGGAAATGAAATATAAAATATTAGTTACATACAATGTAAAACAACAATAAATTTTACGTTTATTTTGAAATTGTATTGTTATACACATTAAATTAAAACAAGAAAAATTAATAAAATTACAATTGCAATTTGGAAATTAAGATATATTATTATACAATGATGACCAAAACTTAGCAAAATTATATAAAAAATAATATACTATGTTATAATGTATAATAAATAATATAATTTTGTTTTGGTACCTACTTTTTAAATGTACATAAAATACATAACAAACACTTTGGAGAGTATAATTTATTTATTTGTACTTCATTGTAAATACTTAATACAACTTTATAATTCAGAATTATCTATTTACAATTAATACACATTAATAGATACACTTGCATTAGTAAATTTTTATTTAATATTACATTCTCCTTGTGAAACCATATTTCTGATGGCAATTTAGTTAATTTCTAAAGTGATGTGGAATAAAATAATTTGACAGCATTATATTTCGTTCTACGTGAAGTTAGCCTCTGTTTATTTTCGATATCTTGCACTGCTTTTCGCGGGACATTTTAATATATAATATTCGGAAATAAGTAAATATAAAATAAATACAAGTATTTTTATGATTTATTTGTATTTATTATTTATTAAAATCAAATACTTTGGTGCATGTTTCAAAATTAATAAAAATATTATTCAATATTCAGACTTTGCCAATAATTAATGAAAATAATGGCATTATAATATGATTTAAAATTGTTTCGGTAAAATATAGGTGCATATACAAATTTATATTAAAATTATAAAATAACATCATTATTTATTTGGATATTAATGTGATTAATTTCACTTTTACAAATAATAAACATTTTTAGGGTAAATTTTTATACAGAATATAAATTTATTTATTCAAAATTCCTTTTAGGTATATAAATTATAAGTTTTGACAAACTCTGTAATTAGAAAATATTTTTATTTTTTTAAAAAAAATATTAATAAAATATATAAATATGCACTATTTGGGATTTTACATAAATATATCTGTCAGTTATGATGTACATATTTTGTCTAATAAGTTTTCTGATATTTGTATCGGATGGAAGATAAGACCAAGATTTATTGACGAATATAAACAAAGTTAGAGTTGTGCATTTGCACGAAGCAGAACCTTACAATCATCTATAGGTATAGAAAAATCTACGATATAAATAGAAATGTTGAGTTGTATCGACGTTTTATATAGATCGTCAGGTAGCGTAGAAAATTTCTTTAGTTTGCGTTGTGCCACAAGAGTTCCGCGGACGAAACAGTCGACACGTCTTACCAAGAAAAATATTAAAACAATGGACAATAAACAACGGAAACTAATGATGTAAGTAGTAGGAATGTTTTATGTCACGGATGCAAAATATACAAATGCAATAAAAACGTCAACATTCTACGCGACAATTAAAAATAATCGGTCACTTTATTATTTATAATAATAATAAAGCAAATAAACAGCGCACCCACAGGTTGCTATTTAAAACATAAACAATCTAACATTGTTTACATTCAATTTCAATTGTTATAGTTAGAGTTGTATGTGAATATCGTAATATAGACATTCTAAAATGATAATAATAGAATATTTCAAGAATTTACGAAAATAAAATTACCTTGTTCCACATCTTGGACGAGCGTTGCTGAGGGTTGCGGGAATACGTGACAATAGCGATTGTTATAGAAAGACAGCGCGGGTTTGTTTATGTATTAATTTAATGTAAATATTAAATATTAACTCTAGTCAAAATGAAACTATGTTTTTCTTAATACGGGGTCAATATATGACAACAACTGATATAATATTTTAGCCATAAATGCTTTTAATAATTTCCTTATAATAAAATCAGTTATTACCATACATCAGCCATGTATGTTCGTATATGTTTTATTCTTATTACATTCTTTAATACATTATTACTTTGTTTAATTTAGTTTAAAACACGTAAAGAACATCTCAGATTGCTAATTCACTAATTTATGAATTTAATTTTCAGGGAAACTTACTATCAATATTATCGTAATATTTACAATGCCGTTAGAAATTCACCTATATTTGACAAATTCCAACACCATTCACTCGAGGGAAACAGGCGTGAAATGATTGAATTAATAATTGATTTGCCTCAAGTGAGAAATATGAAAATATATGATTGTTTTGAGTGTAAAAATAACGAGCTGGCCGAAAAATTATTAGGCCAAGTGAGCGGATCATCAAATACAGAATCAGAGAACAATAATATACAACTGATAAATAAGGCTTTGTTAACAGCAACGTTTCAAAGCAAAATTTATTTACAACTCATGATGGAGCGAATTCGAAATTGGTACAAGCTGAAAAAATTCTACGAATGTTTAATAGACATTGAATACGTAACAAAGCGCTATAATGTTGAAAACAATTTTACTGATTTCTATGCAGAATGTAAAATTGAATGTTATCTGTTGGAGAGTGAATTAAATAAAATTTTACACAAGTCGGAAAATGCTAAAAACTCGTTAAATAAAGCAATGGCCGAATTGAATAATTTGGCTCGGCAGATGTCCACAACCGAGGACAATGTTAAGCAATTGAAGCATAATTTGTTGCAAATGTTTTTGCAAAAATTAAAAAAGGGCAAAGAGGATTCGGATTCTAAAAGTATTTCGATGGTTACAAGTGAAAAGGTAAAATTTTTTGATTAATTGTAATTGACATTAGAGTGATATTTTACTTAAATTTTTTAAAATATAAAAATGGCAAAATTTACTAGAAAACTTTCTATTATTGTCATTTTAGAAGAATGATCGTTGTGAAACTATATAGAAATATAACACCTGTACTAGTTGATTTATTCATTGTTTTTCTCAATTAGATAACAATACCAAAGCTTTATGGACAAGTTAACGATATATTGAAATGTTGTACAAATTCAATATCTTTAGGCTACAATGAAGTCAGAGGACGGTATCTGTATGCTACAGAGGATATACCAATAGGGAGCACTATCATTGTTGATCAGCCATTTTCTTTCAGTATTAATCAAGAAGTTCTGCATCGCAATTGTTTACATTGTTACACTCTTCTGAACTTGGGAAATACCATTATCATTCCTTGCAGTCACTGCCAAAGTGTAAGTCATATTTTTGTTTCAAATGAAATATTACTTTGTTTAAGACAGATTTGATATTTACAAATTTTTAATCTTCTTTCAATTTATAGGTATTATTTTGCTCGGATAAGTGTTTCAACGCAGCATGGAAACAGTACCACCAGTACGAGTGTTCAATATTTTCCTTATTTTCAAGCGATGAACATTGTCATAATTTACATCTTTCATTAGCATATAGAACAATTGTTTCTAAACTTTTTACTGGAAATAAGATAATAAACAGAGAATGGTTTGATACTGAACATGTGGTAGAATTGAAAAGAGATTCTAAAATGGCAGTAACAGATCAATATGATCCTTTAGATTACAGAGTTGTTTGCAATTTGCAAAATCATTGTTCTGATTTAAAGCCGGTTGAAAACCTTGCCCACGCGGTAAAGTCGATATTTTTTACAAAATGCATAAATTTAGTTCTTAAAAAGGAAACGGACGTTATATTTAGTCAAGATGAACAAATTTCAATAGCCGCTGCCTTTTTACGTCACATTCAAATCATCAACTGTAATGCTTATGAAATTGTTGAAAATGTTTATAAGTCCCAAAGTCATGTCTGGGAGCCACGAAATGTCGGAGGTGCGATATACGCAACAGTCAGTTTGTCAAATCACAGTTGTTATCCTAATATTGTAAGGCACACTTATCCTGAAGGTAAATCAATGTTTCGGAAGAAATGAAAAGAAAACTTGGTGAATTTTCATCAACAACTTGCTAAAATCTGAAATAATGTTTAACTTATAATTATTCTCAGAAGCTTATTAGTTAAATATTTGCCAAATGTGGCCCAAGACTTCTTTTCTACTCAAATCAATTACTTATTTTGCTAATTAGTATAATTTAAAAGTTTTATTAATATAATTTATTTTTACAGCTAATGTGGTTGTAAGGACTATTCGTGCAATAAAGAAAGGAGATGAAATCCTCGACAATTATGGACCGCACTTTCTAATACAGGATACAATTGAACGAAAAGAATTTTTATTAAAAAAGTATCAATTTGTATGTTGTTGCGAAGCATGTAAAAATAATTGGTCCAGTAATTCAACCGTATCAGACATAACCTTTAAATGTCCTTCATGTTTTATACCTTATAGCTTTATAGGAAAGGATAAAAAATGTTCTGGTTGTAAATTAAAGATTAATTTACTGAATATAAAAAAGCAAGTGCAGGAATCTGTAAAACAAAGAGAAATTGCCATTTCCTTGATGATAGATAAAAAGTATAAAGAAGCATTGAATCTGCTATTGGAACATAATACATTGATCGAGGAATTTTTAGCTCCTCCTTGTTTGGAATTAATCAAAACGCAACAAGCTATTATACAGTGTTACAACAGTATGTCGTGCAGAGATGAATTTGAATATATATAGTAACTTGTTGTAACTAAACATCGCACAATTTTACAAAGTGGGTATCATATGTGAAAGAATAGCGATTATATAAGAAATAATTATAAATATTGTACAAATTTTTTATTTTGGGGCTTGAACAAGCAATATTGACTTAAATGGAATATTCTATTCGCATTTAATAAATAAATGAAAGACTTGTCGTTTAACAAATTGCATTATGATGTAATATATTTATATATTATACAATTGAAAAAAGTTAAATGTTTTAATGTTGAATATTTTTACAGAAATTGTTAACAATTCATACGTGTTAAGTTCATGATGTTACTTAAAGAATCTCAAACAATATTAATTAATAAAAATATAATCTACAATCATATTATTGCTTAAATTATATTCAATGTTTTATTAAGTATTTAAATAATGTGAAAACATTTGGAAAATATGTAACAAAGAAAATATATTTCTAAGGATTAAGTATTTTATAATTAGAAGTTGTATTTTGTAATTTTATTATAAATGTTATCATATAAATGCATTAAAATATGAAAATTATTTCGTCCCCTTTATTTCTGTCCTGACATTTCTTATCGAACAAAATTATAAGCATTAGTATCTTAATCACCTTAAGATACTTTCAACTTTTACAACTATTGTATATTGCATCACTCTTGGGCGTTTAAACATTTCTTTATAACTTATTTCAAACAAACAAATTATTAATTTTTACTCGGTAAAAATATATATACTCACATATGTATAATGACCTACTAGAGACTAATAGTATTTAATTTCATAACAAATATTTGAAGATTAACAGCAATAATGTCATTTTTATTAAACTTATATTTAAATATTAACGTTAACATTGTTTACAGTTTTGTGTAAAAACAAATAAATGTAATTTTAAAATAGTAAAAAAATCAATATTATTTTAGAGCGTTTAAATTTACGCGCCCAAAGCAACTTCCGGTCCCTTGGCGTTGCGATGTTTCGAGAGTACATTACACGACAATTTCCGTGGAGTTCATATACTTTTCTTTTTACAGAACGTATGCAGAGCTAAATGCGCTGCAAATAACATACAGTTTTGCATAAAAGAAATTAACGCGCGTTCGTTATAAATATTTTATTATATTTAACACGTCAGCATCGCCCTCTAGCTGGCCGTTGATTGGTGCTTACCAATGAATTGCAAGTTCTTACATGTTCGCGTCGCGTGTGGTTGAATTACGTTGATTTGGAAGTAATGCCGCTGTTCTAATCCATTCTAATCGTAAAGTAAATCGGTTTGTTCGTATTTTTCGGGTTCGTTTTGAAATACCTCGTTGTATTATATTGTAAAACAATAAATATTTAAGATGGCCGCGCCGCGCGGTTATAATCGTTTCGTCGTAAAGTAAAACGATTTGTTCGCGTCGTTCGGGAGTGTCGTGTTATATTTTATTGCAAAACGAAGAGGGCTTTTTTCCTTTAGTCTTCTGAAGGTATGATTTAGTAAAATATTTTCTCAAAGCATCAATAATACCAGGTTTATAATACGGAATCCATTGATTAGTTACAAACTGAAAAAACTATAAAAATATATTTAAATTGTGTATTGTTTCCAGCAAATTCGTAGAAGTTTCGTATTGTTTGCACAGTTCACCTAAATATTTTTAAACAATTAACATTAAAATGTTCGATTTGAAATTCTTTCTGATCGAATTTAAGTTTAATTCTTGTAATGCAATTTTAACGCCATGCATCAGTTTTAACGCAAATATTTTATGTAGAATATGTTTTCCTTTCGATAATCAGTTTCTTTTTTAAATTGCTTTTTTTTCTACAACTTTTAAATAGCTGTTCCGGGACGGAAACACCTATGTTCTAGAACATACTGGAAAATTCTAGAAGTCGCGAGTCGCGACCTCTAGTCACGTGATTAGAAACTGCGTCTCGTTTCTGGCGTCATTGTTCGTTATTTCGCAACGCGTTAAATGTTCGTATCTAATTCGTGAGAAAAAAATAGTGAAATATAAAGTGAGTATGCTAAACCGTGGTCGTGTAGTACACTTGTTTGACGGTTTGTCGGAAACAAGTGTCTCGTGTAAATGAGTTTCGTGATTGGTTACCGTCATATGCATTCGTGTTAAACAGTTATTACATTGTTTACCCGGAAAAATTATATGTAATATCTACATAACATGATATGTTATACTCAGGAAGTAGCGTGTGATTTATAAATGTGAATTTAAATAGGAAAATCTCATTTTGTCGCTTGTGTGAATTGCCATCGTTCGGTTGTATCATACGTAGATCAGTTGTTGGATGAGGCTTATTTAAATGTAACCACTTTAAAATTAAATGAACTATTGTAATTATAAATTATTCAATTTATTAATTATTAAATTATTGATCAGTTTTTTTTTTAAAGAGGTTATGAGAATTGTTTAAGTTTCTAAAATAAAATGCTATAAAAATAGTTGCTTATTTTATAACCTCTTTTAAGTCACTAAAGTATATAACAGTATATTAGTGCAAATAACATTAAATATGCAATGAATAAATTGTAAATTAAATATAAAACAGAGAGAAGTAACTCTTTCTTTGAATTCATTGAAGAGTGAACTGGATATACATATAAGAAATTAAAAAAAAATTGGTTAAACATTTTATTTACCATATTTGCTGTAGCAACAGTTGAGGACAAAGGCAATTTTTTATTATATCAAATATTTTTAATATAGCACATTTTTTATTAATAATAATAATATTATATGCTTTAATAATTTATTAAATATTAACCTAACATTTTCTAACTATAATAATATAAATTTAATTTTGTTTTATTTTAACCCATCAACTAATAAATTGAAATTTAGTTAACTATTTAATTTCTTGTGTTTAATATATGTAAACTCTATTTAACAGGGCAGATATACAAGGAAAATCTCAATTTCACCGAGGAATAGCGTTTACAAGTCAAATTTTTCCCCCTGCAATGAGTATGAAACATTTATGCACGACTTTGGTGACTTTGGGACACAAGGTTAGTTTTAATTTAATTTGAACGTGATATACAATTTTGTCTTATTCATTATTTTCCTTTAAATGCAATAATATGTTTTTGTCACATAATCAATTAAAAACTTTTTACCTAAAGGTTTGTACTTTTTGTTTTGATAAAAAGATGAAAAATTCTTTGACTTGCATATAGTGGACATTGATTTCAATATTGTGTCAAGTCGAGCGTTGGCATCGAGCTGGACATTCTCGCTTGATTTTTTTTTGCAAGTCCAATATTCTGAAACGAATTTGAGGATATCTTTCGTCTGGCTATTTTTCACTATCTTGGTTCGGGTTCATTTTTATCTCTGTTCAGGGATTAGATCTTGGATGCGTATTGCGATATGAGATCTATCAGAGATCCATATCAAGCGAGCTTTTAGCTTAGAACACGCGGTCTTCAACGGCAGCTGGCGACTATAATCTATCGGCTTCCGCTCGGTTACCTCGACTAATGGAAATTGAGTACTTTTGACAAGTGACTTTGGTAAATTATTCATTCGCGCATTCTCGACTTCTTTTTATTTCTTACCAACATGATATGAATTTATACTGTAACATTGTTTACAAAATTTATAAACAATTTAATTGGATGTAATGATAATGGACAGTCAGTTTATCTTGGAATTATTGACCCAATGAAAATGATTAAGTTTATTTAGAAAATCTTAAAGTTTTATTTAATTACAAAGTAGTAATATATGAAGTTGTGCATTGGAATTGCAGAATAGAGGATGATTGACGTGTCTTTTCACTTTTGAAGAGATTTAAATTGAAATAATTCTTTTATTTTATTTACAAACTAATACATTACGATACTTTGATAATGATGTAACGTAGTCAACAAACTTTGCTTGGTGAAAATGCATCCACTTTGCAAAGTATATTATTGTTTGTTTGATTTAATTTTGCGAGAGGAGAATTTAACGTGTAATGCAATTGTAATGCGAGTGTCATAATTCACATGATTTCTGACTTGACGCACCACAACCGATTCACGTCCGAACGCCGTCTGAAGCTATTTGCCGCTGTATTAGAAACTTCGCGATAATCGAGTTTCCGCAAGTGAACTTGGCAAGGCGTCAAATTCTCCCTGAAAACAGTGTAATTACGGCCGCGTATAACATGTCCGAGGCGTAGAATTTGGTGTACATGGATTTCCATGGATTCATGTAGTACGAGAACCTGACTCAACTTTTTTGTTTCAAGAACTCGTACACCGTGGCATTTGAGCATTTTTCTAATCAGACTTGCTTTCGTCGCACTGTATTTCCCATTAATTTTTTTTATTTGAAAATATCATTTTACTTATTATTCCAATTTATTATTTCAATTTATTATAATGTCTGTCTGTAGAAGCTTATTTTATTTAATGTATTTAAGGTGATATTTTAGTGCATCTCAAAAAGGTCGTGTGGTATCCAGGGTTAATTAGTGAACGGAATTAAGCCAAAATTTGACATAATGCAATGTAAAAGTGAGATATACTTCATTTGTTAAAATGTAACTTTAATTTTACAAATTTTTTTCACTTTGGTGCAATTCTATTTACTACTGAAGTTTGGGTACCGGACTGCTTTTTTGACAACTGACGCATTGAAGGATCATCTTAAGACTTTATAATTAACTAGAATAAATGTTGCGTATCCTACTTTAACAATATTTTTTTCACATAAGCACAACAAATTCTTTAATTTATTAAAATTTTTTACTTAAAACTCCATTTTATGCACATGGATAACAAAAATTGGTTTTCAGGTAGTTTCCAAAATATAAAATCACTGGTTAAATCTCATTTGGCAACTTACATAATTGAGTTTGCGGAAATACCAGCGCCCAAACAATCACTAATTACCACAATTGACTGCTGTCTCAAACTTAATAATGATTATTCATTATCATCATAGAAATTTGTCCCTTGTTGCGGCGCAGCCTGCCGCACGGAATCGCAATATTAATCAGTCATTGGAAGACGCAACAATTCATTCGAAAGAACAAAATCCACTTTATCCAAACTCGCACAATGTCAAATTACACGAGGACTCGCCGAAGGACACCCGGAAAAAAGCAATAATTATTGAAAATGTACACAAAGGCGGAATGTAATGCACGAAACCGGGCCATGGAAACTTGTTTTTTTTTTTTTTTTAGACACAATGCGTTTCGCAGCGGACAATAAACCGCGTCCAATTTCGCGAAAGAAAGCTATATAACGCGCATGATCCCTCTATACACGGCGATTTCATTCAGAGAAGGTGGCAACTCGGGGGGGGGGCCCAGGTAACTCGTTATGTTCAACTAAAGCCTGGTACAATCTGAAATAGGTGGAGAAGTAACATCCTAGTCTCTGTATCCAATTAATTGGTGTTCTATTGTCTCCTCTCTATGGTACACAGCATCGACTCGCAATGCACGTACGTTTCCGCGTGGAATTCGTTTTCGTGTGCGAGCTCCTGCGCACCCACACTTGTGCCGGCTGTATTTATCGAGGGACGCTTTGTACGCTTCCTCGTGTACCGATAAACTCGTAGATATGAACAACATGATTTGAGCTTGAACCAATATTACTTAGCCGCGAAACTACAATATAGGCGTTGGCTCAAAGCGCCACGGAGAGTCACCCGTGTCCCTTACAACTTTCCGCGCGCCCCGGCCTGTACAAAGCGACCTCAACCGCAAGTTCCTACAAAGAATCCCCAACTCGCATGTTTCGGAGGGACCCCGCTATTTTATTCTCCACATTCTCGTGTTTATGTTAATGGTGCAACTTGAGTCAACTTCTTTGGGGGAGTGCAAGTACTTCTACCCGTTGACTCATTAAGTAACATTTCTAGAGTCCTTTCGAGTTCTTTTCCTCGTCGCTAAATAATCGTTTAGGGGAAATTTGATTTAATTAAGGATGCGAGCTTTCAAGTGTATAGGGAAAATTTTGGGAGTTTTGGATAATTTTTAAATTGTTGTACTTTATTGGGAACGTGAGGACGAATGCATTGAAGGCATCATTGTAGGTAAATTATGTAATTGGGTGATCTTAAAGTTTTGATTAGAAATTAGGTATTGATCATTGGATACCAGCTTCCGCGTAATTAGTAATTAATTAAATGTTCTAGATATAAAATGTGGTTACCGAAAAACATACTTGATGGGCACTGACTTGGTATGGTACAACATTGATTATAATATTTTTTTATATAATTTGAGGACATAACAGATATTACTATAAAAAATATAATATATTATTATATACTGTATTCATATTTACATGTTTTGTGAACACATTATATAATTTTTTGTTTGTACTTTTTGTAATATTGTCCTGTAAGTCCTCAAATTACAAGAATTACAATTTTTTCGCAAGCTTTTCTTATTGTTTTATTGTATGCATCAATAAAATATTATTATTAACATGGATTATAGCGAACGTATACATATAATGCATTCGTGGCTATCTAAAATAGTAAGTACTAATTAAATGTTAATGTCATTATATATGGAAGTTCGCCAATACACTGCAAGCTCTCACTTTCATTGGTTATTTCTATTCGGTTGTTTCGTTGTAAACCTGCCTTAAACCGTTTACAGTTAAGTAAGTTTAAATTTCCCGCCATCGATATTCAATTATTATTGGTTAGCAACGAGCGGAGCTTGCAGTGTATATTGTTATTGACAATAAACATTGATATTTAAATTAAGATTTCTTTCTAATTACGTGGTGAATGTTTTTTTTTACTTTAATTTAAATCCTAAAATAGTAGTATATGCTTTAGAACATAATAATTAGAATATCGTGTCCTTTCTTTCAATCTTTATTATATTAATTTATAATAAAGTCCATAGGAGGCCATGTTAAGCGACATTGTTTGATATTAATTTTTGAAAAGTTAACAACTTTGAACAATTTTGCAAAATTTTATCAAGATCTGTCATTATTTTGAATGTCGAGCATAACTCCTTAAGAAGAGTATATTTCTGAGTATAATAATTATGGGAGTCCATACAATTTTCCCATTAGGTTCCCATATCATTCCACTAATGTTATTACACTTTTTTTTAAACAAAAAGTTCATTATTCGTGACTGGAATCTAGTTATTGTAGTCGGAAAATCGAATCAAATATCAGATGAGAAGATCTGAGATGACCGTAATTGATTTCCGGTTACGATAAGAGTAATTTCAAGTTAAGTGTTCGCGCGTTAATGAAAAATAATCGCGGAGAAATCTGTTATGTTTTATTAATTCCAATCGGGATTGTTGAAACATGATATTAAGTGAACCGAGAGAAATACAGCATAAAAATGCACCTTTTAAAAGAAACAGTTGATTGTTTTTAAACTTCCTCATATAAGAAATTACACTCGTTATATTTATTATATTTACGTACATGCAATCAAACGTCTTTATTTGTTTTCAGGAGTCAATTTTACCATTTGTTTTGTCTAATGTTCAATTACATTGACGGATGATGTATATATGTTGGGAAAAGATTGATTCGGTGGACTCGAATATTGGCGGAGAAATCAAAGTTTAGGAGAGGCCTGCAACAAACTTGTAATATTTCCATGTTTATCTCCAAGTAAAACGGATCGAATAAACGGGTCTGTTTGATTCTTGATTCCGTCTTCTCAATTATTCAGCGCAATTCATCGACTTCGCTATCGGCATCTCCGTCTTACTTGTTTACACGCAATCCCGATCTGAAGAGTGTATACGTTAAATTTGAACTTTAGTGGTTAGAAGCATAGTTGTCGGGGAGTTATTGGTAGCTGGGGCTACCTCTCTTCCACCGAAATAATTGCATCACACTGTCGAATGTTACAAAAGCGAAGGGAAATAAGTGGAGGAAAATGCTGCGCGAATGGCAGTAAATGCCAAGTAGAAGGGCATATTATTAATATATGACTGATAATTGCGACGAAACAACTGGGGTTGAATTTCTGATTGGTTGCGAAGTGTCTGATTGTCTTAAGGACATTATTCAGTTTGAACAAAACTTAGTGAAGTGAATGGTTTGATCAATATTTGATGCAGCTTGATGAAACGTTTGGATATTTTGAGACTCCTCATCAGAGTTTGAATTTGTTTTTAAGATCTCGCAGATTGGATTGAGTTCGCTTCCGTTTACGGGGTATTCGTCAAAAATCCAAATTAATTCCCCGCGGAAGAGTATTATTTGTTATAAAATTTTCTATACTGATCCGACTTGTCGTCGAATGCTGAAGTTCCCCAACTCGTCTTAGTCGAGAGCGAAAGCGTTTAATTAATTTGCTAATTATGGGAATAGGGGATAAAGTATTTATCCTTGTCAGTCGGGTATTACTTCTGGCGGAACAAAAGAAGGACACTTTTTTTTTCTCGGGTTTTCTGGTACATCGCGTCAGGTTGTCTTCGGAGTGTTATAAACTTTGAACTTTGGAACTGAATTAACTTTGAAATTTGTGCATGTGATGGTGAGTCTATTTTAGGTATTCTAATTTCATCCTCATAAGACGGGTTATTCTCATGGGAAATAAGTACTTTTATTTGGTGTCAGAGCTAAAACTACAAGGATTTGGGAGGAAGCCTCGGATAAGTTGTATCCGGTAAATATTTTGGCCTAAGAGATGTCTATGAAATTTTATCTATGGTGTTATATAATCCACCATAATTGTTATAGTTATTTACCATGTGTATAACAGGGGTATTTATTCAATCTATTATATAGAGCTTATTTACTTCAAGTAAATAAATTGTGATCTGATGTATTGTCATAAATTGGAAGAGATTAAAGAAATTTCTTCGTTGGAATGAGTACTTCAAAATTATTTCTCGCGTGAAATCAACTTTACAGTTGCGTTTATTTGCCGTGTATTATTTTAACACGTATTTTTATGGCAGTTTAATATTGCTGCTCTTTTATACTGTAATAGTTTGTATAACTTTCACTGAATGATCCAATGGAAATATTATTGAGACTGCGCTGCAGTCTATTAAAACATTTTTAAATTGCTTTTCAAATTATTCTTCATCAAATTCGTATTACTTATTGGACTGCCAGCAGACTATACTCACCTCTCCCCTTCAGCAATGAATTGATCTCACCACGGATAGCGAAATAAATTCGGCTTTTGGCCGTAGATTCGGTCAAAGTCGTAAATGGAATCATAAATTTTTTTGTTTTTTAGAGGCAGTAAAAATCACAAACTTCTTCGTTTACAGTGTGGTACCACCTCTACAATACCCGTCGACACACAATTGTCCATCGAAGGTTCCGGCTTTTGTTGACGTTCTCGATACCAATGAAAGGCATTATGAAACTTCATACGTGACACGATATTTCATGGTTACAGACGCATGGTAATTGCGTGTAATTCACGGCGTCGAGTGGCACCGCTTTCTCGAGTAATTATGGCGTCCCTCCTCCAGTTTTATGGCGCACGGGGTGCCATCGGAATCAACGCAAATTGTTGCGACGCCAATGCGCCCCAAAGGAAGTGCCCGAAGCAAATGCGGGCGCGTTAGAAATAGCGGGGTCGGTACGTGGTAGTTTCGCCTGCAACTTCGTCAGTTGATATGCTTAATTAAAATGTGGAATCTCGCGTGACTTCGGGCATTAGCGTAAAAGTGTTTCTAAATACTATTGCTATCAAGATTCGTTTATAAATAACAGAGAAATTGCTGTTCGCCACGATGGTCTGTCTTTTCGGTTGCAGAAGTGATGCCTGCTTTCTAAATTACTTAGACGTCGGCAATTGAGCGATGGAAAAAAGGAAAAGTTTCAGTCAGATAAGTTCGACTTGTTCACGCTACACTTAAGTATCCTGCCTATTGAGGAATATTTAAAATCAATGTTCGCGTTTTAAGAGTTTTTTTTAGTCCCAACTGTTTTGAGAGAAGTTTTAATTTCAGTCGGTATTCCAAGGAAACAATGTAATTGTTAGAATAAGTAAAATTCTCGAGGGTTGTTTAAAGTAACTATGAGATTGTAACTAGATTTTACTCGATCATTGCGAATGGGAAGAGGTAGAGTGTACGGACTCGTCGTTCGTTAGTTTCGTTAGTTTTATCAAAAGTTGGTTAAAATAACTAGGAGATAGTAACTGAATTCTACTCGATCATTGCGAATGGGAAGGTGTAGAGTGTACGGACTCGTCGTTCGTTAGTTTCGTCAAAAGTTGGTTAATATAACTAGGAAATAGTAACTAGAATCTACTCGATGATTGCGAATGAAGGTGTGGAGTGTGCGGACTCGTCGTTCGAGCCTACGCGATAAACGTGACTTGTACGACGAGTCGGAACGCTCCGATACACCGGGTATCGAACTTATTTTACATCCGCGGATATTTATAATCCGCTTTTATGCCTTTTAATAAGTTTTGCGTTGTCAAAGTTCATCGACGTAATGGTCACGTTGGCCGGAATCCGTTGAATTCTTTTGAAAACGTCACGGTTCGCAGCAAACTAATTGGTGGGATTAGAATTCGCGGGTGACTGGGTGTAATTATTCCGGCGCGATACATGGACCGAGAGCTCCCATTTGAATACGTTTGCAATATACTCGCGTGCCTTTTTGCCCGTCTCCTCTAGTTACAGAGCAGAAGTGCTAGCCGCCACCTGCAGCGCGATTGCGAATCTCGCTGTGTTTTTAGTCCAAATCTAAAGTATAATTAATGGCTCGATTTGCAACTAATGCCATTTGATCGAATACACTTCCCTGAAAGTTATGGTATTGCATCGTTCAAATATTATCTTCGCGCCATTAACTTCTAAAAAAATCTTCCAAATTAACGACTGCTATCAGTCCTCGATCTTATGTATTCCGTTTGATTTGTGTTCACCAATTTTCGGCGGTGGAAATTTTGGCTGGTGGGGAGGAAAGAAAGAAGTTAATTAAGTATTTGTTGTTTAACAAAGGCGTTATTACATCTTGTATCGAGTCTTTGGGTAATTTGTGGTTGTTATTTCAGTGATAAGTTGTTCCCGGTACATGTATTGACAGATTAGTTTGTCTTTTTTTCTTTAAATTTATGTAATGAGACACTAACAGTCGGGCGGGTAATTAAACGGTTTAAAAATTCTCAAAGTTCCGTAGTTAATTATAACTTTCCTTCAAATTATCTGCTTGGTTTTTTTTTGATATAAAAAATATGTTTTATCAGCTAGTTATTATGTATTCATTTTAATAATAGAGATCATTTTTCTTAAACAAACCAATTACATAGTACAAATCATAATTACCATGTAACATTATTTTCTTTGCAAGAGTACAAGCTTATAATTTTTGTAATTTATTTATTTAAAATAATTAAATGTTGATGTAATATAGAAGCTGAAGAGAAGGGGTTTTTGGTATCGGTGAAATTTACTTTCAGTTTACTGAATGTAATCATGATAGTCTTTTTCCCCTAAATTTCTCACAGGAAATTGCCAATAGGAAATTAGGGGCTCCGAATTTTCAATCGAATATCCTATCATTTTGATAATATTTTGTTTTTAGATGAAAAAGAAATACACGTTGGAGCATCAAAACGAGCCGTATTTATTTTCTTTTGTTTTCAATATTTTTACTCGTATTTGTTAAGGGGACGACTATTTCAACTCATTAAACTGTGAATAAAAATTTACCCACTCGCATGTTTAATGGTTGAAAAAAAAACAGTGTTTATTCCCCATCGTACACGTCGACTTTGACGTAACAAAACTCGAGATGCATTTCAGTTAAACCCCGAACGGGCTCGTTATAACAGTTTACAAAATGATTGCATTGTCGCGTTAAAGGGTCGCGAATATAAATTCGCACAATTGCGGGGAATTCTTCACGCAGGCCAACACACACAAATGGCTTTTGTTCGCGTTCATTAGCTTCTCTGCATCAAACAATATGAATAAGATAACACCAATTAATGTTGGCCGATCTATTTTCAGCGCGCGTCTCACGGATTTGAGTCATGCCCGTGGCGAGACGAGAGAGCGTGACTCTCAATTTAGCGATAATTCCTAACGAAATGAAATAATAAACGGATACATAACGGGCAGACCTCTTTGCGCCAATTAAACGTAATTAGTTCAATTCCCGTAAGGGTAACGTCCATCTAATTAACCGTTCGGCCGAAGCACGTGTTAATAGCGCGCGGCATTTTGTTCTCCGCAGGCCTCGCGCGTACACGCATACGCGCGCGTTGGGAAGAAAAAGGTTGTCATATTTACGAGCCGTCCGCGCGTCCACCAATACAAGCCAATGCACGAAAAGGTCAACGGGGGTTAAATCGCTTCTGTAACGATGCAGTCGACACTCCGGACCTACGCCCCATTAGATTACATTTGCTCCAAGTCATCGCGTTTTCTGTCACCGTTCGCCTTCCCCGAAAGCGTACGTGAAATCATCGCCGCATCAATTTTTCTCCCCCGCTTATTTCGCTCGTCTTGGCACGCGCATCAGATCAACATTAACTCTATTAATTTCTTCTCTCTCCCCCCTCCCACCACTCCTCCCCACTTCGAGGATGGACACGCACCGTAAAAATGTGAATTCTCAATGATTTCAACGAGATTAAAATTAAGTTAAATGAACGTTGATTGGCGCGTCGATTTGACGGAAGCATGTTACATAGTGAAATTTATAGGATACAGTTATTAAAATTATTGGATGAAACGTCTTTGTCGAGGAATCGAACTCGTTGACTCGCGGTTAGCAGTCTTTTTACCAATATTCTACACGCAGAAAAATAAAGAGTTAATTTTACCATTAATAATTGGATTCAAACCCCAGAAGACAATTAATGAAGATACTTGTGATAAAATATGAAATAAATGCTAAAAAAAAAATACTTTTTACAGATTTATTGGAATAAATGCTCTATTTTAGCATTTACTTCATAATTTATCATAAAAATGTTTATAAATTGTCTTCTGGGGTTCGAATCCAATTTTTTATAGGAATATTAACTGTTTTATTTTTCTGCGTGTACGTTGCCATCTGGAAGCATCTTTGTGTTTGTCAAACTTTAGGGCAAGAGGTGTGGTTTAGGGTCCTCCCAGTCATGGATAGTTGAAAAGTGAGACCTTTGTTTTTAAGCGGTTGGGCAGAGTGGTGGTAAAGGACACGACTGGTAACTTTAAGATACCTAGTTCTGTTCCTTGATGAAATTTTTTTTAAATTCTTTTTAAAGATACTATATTATGTTATAAGGAATACTATAAATTCGCACACATATTCATAAGTATATTATAAAATATAGTAAGATTTGTTTATTTATATTAGTACTATTTACAAATTTCTTTCAGTGCACTCAAACGAAGAACATTCAACCTAAAATCTCGACCTAAAATCTGCACAGAATTAGTTTAGGCAAGTCTTACAATTTGACCGTCGACTTTTTCAATCTACCATTATTCTAATCATTTTGATTGCACTTCTCAAACAAATAAATAACCGGCACCTAAGGTATCGCCTCAATATAAGTTCATCTACGACTAGTTAATTGTAAAAGAATCCTTATCCCGCGCCGAAAATAATCAATAGTTCTCGTGACCATTAGCTGAATCCCATTTATTACTTAACATTCGTTTATTTTTAATTGGTTTCTTAATTAGACTTTGCTGCGTTTCCTATGACTTCCTCAGTTTGTTAAGTTATATTACACCCCGTTTCGGCGACTTACATTTATTACCCGCGTAATTTTACTTTTCGATTATCCGAAAGGAGTATTAAAAATATTTTCAGCTTATTAACTACGTCACTTTCATTTCCATTGTCACGCGGACAACGCCGGAACAATATAGTAATTAGTTTATGAAGTTTATTATAATTGCCTTGTACTAGGGAGCTAAAATAGTGGTTCTTATTCAGCAAGTATGTCATTATACTCGGTGCGCCTTCACTTTTATTTCGTACGGTCCGCTGCTTTGCTGGCATAGTAGTAACGGGTTACGCCGGTGGGTGGCAATCGTTATCTCTTGCTCGCAAACGTTAATTGCAAATAAAAATATATAGCGGGCGACCTAAATAGTACGCCACAAATTTGCCGGCAGGACAGTTGGACAATATTCGTAAACAAACCGCGGGGATCCGGAAAAATTGCGCGCTGTATTCGGTGTATTAATTTTTTGATATCATTAAGCAAAAAGAAAATCATAAAATAGAACATAAAAGAGGGCATAAATATGATCAAATTTCTTAACATTTTAACAGGTGTCTTATTGTCAACATTATTAGACTTTTCTTTAGCTAATATTTTACCAAAATAGTTGATAAGATTTTCTTTCTTAATTTATATATATTAGTTATATGGTATGTTTAGTTATCATCCATTACTGTCCTAGGAACCAAAACTACTAGTACCGGTAACTCTGGTAACAGTTTTATACTAGTACTAGTATACCCGTGGAACATTTCCTATTGGGTATGAATCAACGAAAAGTAACATCATCTTCGACTGCAATGAAGGTTGATTAATGTTCAACTTTACTCGCCGATGATTATAATTGTAAATGATTGCGTTTATTATTTTATTTCTCTTCATCGCGAATTTTATTTTAATTAATATATTCATTAAACTGGCTATTAAAAATTATAATTTTCCAATATACACCTTCTTTTTTTCGGCTTATTTATCGCCTTATTTGTCGCGTCGAATATTCGTCACTCGCGGGGAACACAATAATTAATGTTAAGGCGGGTCCCACTTTAATGTAATAATAAATGACTTTTATTGGCCGAAACTGAAAGTCCGCGACCAAGGGGTATACTTAACAAATACAATTTATATACCGGCAAGGTGAAAATTACTCATCAGCTTCTCGGAATGATAAAGATTCCGGCCGAGTCAATTAAAATTGATGTATTTATATTGAAATAATATCCGGAGTTGGCTGGTCCGAAACTATGCCATTCGGTCGGGGCGAATTTAAATGAATATGTGTCGCGGGGAGCTCTTTTCATTTGCACATTAATGAATTTTTCGGCCGGCGCCTAACTCGGTCCGTCGAATAAACAGCCGCTGCCCGGCCGATACTTGTAATAACAAACTTTCCTCGGCGAGTAATAATACCTTCTCTTTGCTCGGCGTAAATTAGAGTCACACCCACGTTCGGCTCCCGAACGGAGAATCCATCGTTCGGGCGTGCGCGCGCGCGCGCGAGTCTTCGCCTTTATATTATTAATTCATCCATATTTATTTCGAAATGCTGAAATTTTCACAGTATTATAAGCCCCGGCGATTTATTGCGACTATAATATCAAGTTTGACAGTTTAACTGGCGTTGGAAATATCAAATTGCCGCGGGACTTTATCGCTTGTTATTAATTACTAATTATTTCCCTTCCAAAATCAGCCGGGATTAAGGATCTACGTAACTTTCAATTTCAGGCGTCGTATAACATTTTACGTGAGATGTTTTATGAGTTGATGAGATAAATGGACTCCTCCCTCCCTCCCCCCCCGCAAATGTAACACTGTAAAGGGTTTGGCGAGGGCATCGTACCCTGCGATGGATCGGCATTCAATATAAATAAATGGTTTCAAAATAATAGGAATGGTGATTAGAGATTTATTAGTTAGGGTACAAGTAAGTCTTTGCGGTTTTAATAAATTTGTGATATTCCCAATGGCTTTAAATTATGCGAAATTGTTCGTTGAGTCAGTCCTAATGCAAGTGTCAAGTTCTACTTGTATTTTTGGCATGAATTGTCATCGAATAATACCTTCCATTCTGTACACTTTTCGGCCTTCCTATCTTCCACCTTGTCTTCAACGTCAAGTTCACCTTTCTTCAAGTTTTGAAGCTTTTCAAACGAGTAAATCAAAATTTCCCGCAAATGACTCTTATTTGGCTAAAAACTGGATATCTTCCAACGAAAAGAAATATCTGAAACCGATGCAAAATAGCTAATATTTCAAGGTCATGTCGAGAGATGTCTAATCTTAACTAGTTTACCCACCACTTAATGACCGTGCCATCTTTTGTCAAGTGGCCGGGGACTTCTTTTTGTTGAGCCAACATCGGCGAGGACGGACAATTTATCTAGAGAAAATATAACATTCGATATAATATATTCAGAAGTGTGGCGATAAATTTGATAAAATTATATAGGAGGGAGAAGGAAAATTAGACAAAAAGAATTCTTAATACTCGAGAAATGACATTATTTATGATATATTTAGGATGTGAAACGCGAGAGCTGTAATTATTATATAGGTATATCAAAACGTAATAGAGAAACGTCGTAAAAATTCAAACCGAAATCCAGACGGGCATAACGGGCGTATCATAACATAAAATGGAGTATAATTTTAAATGGGATAATGTAGACATTTTAGGTTTGCAAGTCGGATTACTGATAGAGACGTTATCACGAATGTTACGTGGGGGATGAAGCGGACAGAAAAATATTGTAGCAGCTATTACCACACTTTATGGCATTTGTAGGACAACATTCTTGCCTCGTTATTATTATTATAATAGTGCGGGTAAAAGTTACCAAGGTTATATTAACAATTACCAGGATTTTCCTAACATTTACCATATTTTCAATTGTATTCACTGTACTTTTATGGGAGTAATTACGCGATAAATTTATCATCTCGTGGCAGTAAACTGTGACAGCTTTCTTTTGTGCGAAAGCTATTTAATGACGCTTAATGAAGGCTTTTTTTTCTGCTCCGAGTGTAAGACAGAAGACACTGTGATATCTTGAGCAGGATCAACAATGTTGTTGTTTTTTTTTTTATTATGACTCAAATGTAACGTAAGCACCTTTGTTATAAAGGATAGTAAAATTTAGTGAACTTTTAGTAACTTTCAATTGAAAAATATTAAAATTCCTACTACCATTATAATTTTTACTACTTTTAATGGTAAATATTTTCACTTCTCGGACGTATTCCTAAATTAGTATAGAAGTGTGTTAAATTTTACTTCTAAATTACTTTATTCTTAGTGTAGGAAATGTTATACCGGGCCAGCAAAGGCTCGGTACTAGTGCCAGAGTTGCCGGTACTGGTCCAATGCAGAGCCATTATAAATCTATACTGGATTGAATAATTGTACTGGGTAAGGTACTATTCAACTAATGTTACAGTATTGAATAATTTTGTCCATTCAACAGTATTGGACCAAGTTCGGGCCAACATTGGCACTTGATATTGTGCCTTCTAACAGATCCACTCTAGCAATTTCATACAAGGTCATCGTGCTTGAAATTAATCGTGCATCAATTGTAGCATTAAAAAATGAAGCGAATAATGCTTGGTTGTTTAATATTTGAACGCGTCATTTGAAGTAAGAATTAACCTTTGGCAGAATTAATTGGAATACTTTTTAGAGAGGTGTAAATCGATTGGAACACGAGCGGTATTTATTTTGGTACATTTGAAAGGAATAAAATAACGGAGAAGAAGGGTTGAGAAGATCTGTACATAAAAGAGCGCGCCAGTGTATCACTATTTTGTTGAAATGAATTTCCAGTGAATTTTCTCTCGAAATCATTTTTCATTTTTCTTGCATGAATAATCAATTTGATTTGAATGTATCCATTATTAAATTGCCAGCGTGACGTGGCGAGAAAGTATTTTATTTTACGCCAGACTGTCAGTGCGCCGGCTAAAACTTGATACAGTAATGTCATTAAATAAAGTGTTTTCGCAGAAAATAAATGATAACTTAAATTTTACAAATAAGCTTTTCGTTTATTTGCAAATCTTTACGGCGCGGGCTTGCGATTGTGCGCCCGGACGGACGGGGCGATGCTATGCAATTTTTATTCGCATTTTTATTTCATTCCGAAGCATTCGCGAGTAGGAAATTAGACCTTTATAATCATAATCGCTTCGAGTGTATCAACATGAAATGAGCGCTAAATAATTCAAATTAATAAAACACTTTAAGTTATTCATGAGTTTATTTCAAGTTGAAAGCAATGGCGGATTAGATTATTGATAATTAGCGAAGTTTAAATTGAGACTCGGCGCGCTAAAGAGGACGGAGGACCCAACTTCGGCCACCGCATTCATTTTTATACAAACGGCGAAACATTTTTTTTATTAACAGTTAACGAGTTGTGTTGAAAATTAACTTTCTTTCTTTTTTTTTGTCGTTCAAATTGAGGATTTTTTTGGTAAAATAATGGATATCGTTGTAAATGATTTTTAGAAGTTTATTATTATGTATTGTAACCTTCAGCAGTTTCGAAGTACACCTTTAATTTGATTAAAAACATAGCATAACTCAAGGCTTGATAATTAATAAAGTTTAATCGAAAATTCTTCGTTTTGGCTTCAGCTTTAAGATCGATTTTCATAGAACTGAAGAATGAAACGTTTTTAACATTAAGCGCATAAAAGAGCAATGTTTGTAAACACCTAGAAGGTCAGATTAATGGAACAAAAACAATAATATTGTTTGTTTACATCCAAAGGACATGAGAATGGATGTAAATACAAAACAAAAACAAAGTTTGTTTACGTTTTGTATTATGAAATCGTTTCATTTTTCAGTACCATTCGATTTTCTTGTTTCACTCAATTAAAATGTGAAATTTTTGGATTTTCTTTGCTTAAATGTTGTATTTATTTTCCCCATTAACGTATTAATGTGCCATTTAACAATATTTTAGTACAATTTTTGAGCGTTCCTCAAACTGTTTTAAAAGTTAAAGCTACTCGAGCGAGCAGGTGTAACTTTTGTATTTGAACCCTCAAACCAAGTAGACGAACGTCCCACCTTTGACTCGCGGAAACAAATGTTATACTTAGCGGGGGTTTTTTTCCTTTTTAGTGATGTTTTATGAGTCATATTTCATGCCTTATTATTGTATTATTGAGGTTTGCGAAGTCACTCAAAACAAATATATGGCATTTGTGTGTTTAAAATACCTGCTTTCTGGTTCGAAAATCATTAAAATCTCGGTTTTATTGCCGTTGGAATAGTGGATGGAAATTGCGCGGTAATCTTATTGATGATTCAGATGTTAGGAACAGACATTGGTCGGTAAAGGTAGACTTTTGTTGACATATATACGACGCGCAGTAGTTAGGGATAGGGGAAGGACAACTCGTTGATGGGATCGGACGAAAAAAAGTGAATTCAGGTTGATTAATTATAAAAGCGGAAAAATGAATGAGTTAATTTTACCACGATAAATAATTTATGGGAAAATTAACAGTTTCCCATGTTTTTTCTGCGCGTAAATTTCAAATAGAAGATGTTATTTCTAGTTCAGAAATTTCCTTTGGAAAACAGTTTTTTTGTTATCTATAGTCTTTGTTCAAATTTCATGAAAATTCATATTTTTATCTTCTCATTCATATTATTATTTAGTGAACTTTATTAAAGTTTTATAATTACCCGAGTATCATTAACATGAGATATGTTAATTTTTTATTTACCGAAGATTTATATAAGATTAACGTAAGACATTTTAATTTCTTTGGTGCATGACCACTGTCAATATTTTAATAATTTTGATTAAATCTTTTTTTTTCTCCGCGTATAATGTATAAATTAATAAAATGCATGATTAGTAAGTTTATAAGATTGATATACTTTGCACTAACTTGAGACTCTGAATGATTAATTTAAAGATAAAGTAAACGTTAAAAAATACGTTTTAGTGAAATTCAGTATATACAATAATGCGAGCAAGAAAATGACAAAGTCATTTAAATGATTTTCTTTTCGTTCGGAAAAAATAACGTGGCATTCTTTTCCCTTTTTTACATAAAAATTCTATGTACGTCGTAGAAAATTAAAAGCAAGATATAAAATGCTATGAGATTATATGAAACTTGGAAATTTTGTTAATAATTTAATAAAACTTGAACGAACTTTGTTGCAAAGTAAAGTTAGAATGTCGAAGTTTATTCGCACAATATTATACGTACGTGATGCAGTATCACTGAGGTATTGAGAAGGCATAATGGAATTAACGGTAATTTCTTCAATTAAGACGGAAATTGTGAGATTTTATTCTTTCGTAAGTACGAAATTAAATGAGGATTCTTTGTAGAACGATGGGCGGAGAAAAAGGGAATATAAAAGTGTTGAAAGTAAGCATTTATAATGTTAGCTTTATAATATATATATATATATATATATATATATATATATATATATATACACTGAGACTGATTTTTTTCATCAGAAATATTTTGGGATTCTATTTATTTTATGACCAAGTATGCTTAATATGGTTTATAGATTAAATAAATTAATATACTTATTTATGTAATGGCTTTATATATGTAAGAAAAATATTTTTGTTTTTTAATTTAAAAAAAACTGTATATCTATGGATTAAAATTTATTTTAACATTCAGAACTCAAATAATAATTAACCAATTTCTCAAAATATAGTAACCTTTCAATTAGAAAAATAATAGATTTGGCACAAATTAGAATTCAGTCCACTATAACTTGAAATATACTGATCTTTTCAGATTTATAACATTCCTTTCTCTTTGTATAATCAAACAAATGACGCACTGTCCTTCTATTGGCGTAAATGAACGTAAATATTATTAGCAACAATTAAAACTCATAAAAAAATGATTTAATCCGCTTGTTAACGAGATTAAACGTGGCGTTTATCGGCATCGTTGATATGCCCAAATAAAATTGAAACCGGAAAAGATTCACTTACATCTGACAAAGGCTTATTTGCGTGTACCCGTATTTGTACTTAATTTCCACCGCTTTGTTTTCGAAACTGTAAACAGAACAGCTCTTGTCATGTTCTAAGCCGTAGAACAAATACGCGAATGTTACAAACGTTACCAAAATAAGTACGGAAATATCGCTCGTTGTTAGATTCCCCTAATCTGCTTTTTACCTGCCGCATATTTCGCTTGCATAAGTAACGGGGCAACGAAGAAAGACCGCTTGACCGAAATATCATTGTACCTTTCGACTTGCGCGCGGCATCACTTTTGCCAAATGATTAATAAAAACCGTCGTACCTGTGGTACGGAGTGACCCGATGTAAGGCAAAGGTAATCAAACCCGCCAGAATTTCCCGAGCGTACAGCAAGAGAGAATTATACATTAACATTTAATTTAAATTTATTTAATTCGGATTTATATTATATTTAGGTCTTTATTTTACACTGAAGGAAATGTGACGTAAAGTTTTACTTTTTAATGGAAACAATTTAAGTTCACGTTAAAAAGAGTAACATTTTTATATAATTTTATACAGTGAGGAAAAAGTAATAGTAAAATTTAAAACATATATTATAATTTAGAGATATGTCCGAAAAATGAACAATTTTACTATTAATAAGAGTAAAAGTGACAATCGTGCAAGCAATTTTTAGTATTTTCGTACTAAAATCTACTCTGAGAAAAGAATATAGTAATATTAACTATACGCATAGTTAATTTTCGTGAGTACTATACAATTTGAGTTCCAGTTACCTGATTTTTAGTTAAAATAACCATAATATGGTTAATTCAACCAGAATTTTAGTAATCACGGAAATTAACCGTGTTACTTTTCTCTTAGTGTACTACGTGATTTTTAAATTTTACTATTATTTATAGGAAAGATAATCACTTTTCTGGCATATCCTTAAATTACACTGAGAAAAAAACATAGCTAATTCAACCAAAAAACATAGTAACTGTAACAAGACAAATATTAAAATGTTTATTTTGTTGAGTTTACAATGTTTTTTTGGTCACGTTAACTGTAATTATGGTAACCACAACCAAAAGTATCGTTTAGTTTACTATTTGCTATCTACATAACTTACATAGTTACTGTGACAATTTTAATTTTTCTCAGTGTATCATGAAAAATAGTAATTTATGATATTCCTTTTTTCTCAGTGTATAGATTATGTATCCATATCATTAGTAAGACACGGTTTAGTATCCGCGCAACTTTGTCATTGTTTCATGAACAAAAAGGAAGGGGGGGGGGCGAAAAAAAGCAAGTCGGGCGATAAAGATCGGGGAATGCTATCGCGCGACGGTTGACGTATCATGCGTGGCTCCTCTTTGACACGCTTAATGAGCGAACGCCATGAAACAACGTAGCGCGCATATGCCGGCGAAATTTGTATGACTCAATGGGAAAGCTCGCACGCGTAAAGTCGATGAGTGGCTCGATTACGCCTGGCAACGGATCCCGTCGGCCAACAAAAAGGGGGTGGCCGAGGCGCGTCGGGGCCGCGCGTAAAAAGAAAGTGCTAATGTTATTGTGGCTTAAAATGCTTTCGCGTCCAATTGAAATTCTCCTCCTTTTTCCCTCGCGCGCGCGCCACGCTCCCCCCCCCTCTCTCTCTCTCTCTCTCTCTCTCTCACTCTCTTCTTGGCCGCGAGCGAATAATGAAACAATTTTTGGCCTCGCATCTTTTGTCATTCAGCCTTCATTGTGCCCGGTTCGACGTGGCAACGTGATATTTCCCATTGTCGGCATATTAGTTATTTGACGAATGTTTCGCCACTTTCTATTATTAATCGCTTTTACAATTCAATCGGGTCCTTTTTTTCTATGGGCCAAGTATATTTATGTTTCGGAGAGGTCCCATTATAGGCGGCGTTGACCGAACCTGGATGGGCATCGCATTGAATTAATCTTTATTCCCTTCATTCGTTACCGATGCGTCTCTTACAAATTTGAATTAATAGAGAGTTTCGTTCTAATGACTCGTACGCTTTGTGACCAATCGTGCATATAATGCGGTTTTGTTTTCATTGAAGGCAAAGTTGTGGTGGAGATGTTTAGATATGAAATGATTTGGTAAATATGTTAATAAATAGTGGACGAGTGAAAAAGGCTTTTTGTAAAAAAAATAGTAAACGTTTAATCGGGTAGATAGTCAGCGTCCGGCCAACGTTGGCCCAGTACTGGGAGGTGAAACTTCAATAGACTAAGATATTTAGTATAGAAGTGACGAGTCTTGGTAATTTAGTGTTTACTTGTACTCCTCTAGTGCTCACAATTATAGGTTGGCAATATATCGACGGCCAGTACTGGCAATTTTTATAAATGTTATTTATAAATAAAATATTACTGAAGTTATTTAGGGTATAGCAAATAACATACATATCAAAAAGTATAAATATATCATGTTAATAGTTGGAATGGTCTGGTGCCAGTATCACGCCAATGCTCGTTTGTCTAATGGCAATCAATTGTTGGCCCAGTACATGTTTATTGCCAACAGTTGTACGCCAGTACTGTACCAGCTCTTTTCCATTTCTCGGTACTGACTTTTCAGTATACTGATTTTTCCATATTCTGGGACTTTTTGCGAAAGATCAAAGTATTTGGTTCGTGCAATTGAAGTTATAAAAAGCAGACCATGAACTTTACATAAACAATTAATAGATTACTGTTGGAAAGTGTTCATTAAAGTATTTAGTACTTGATTTGTTTGAGTAATTTTTTGTTAAAAATTGGAGTAAAATGGAGAGAGCTTAAAAAGCTGAAAGATATTGTTGAATCGAATCATTAGATTGGTGTCAGGATCTAGATGAAAATTGTTCTGGCGTCAAACGAGCTTGATATACTGCTGGTTTGATGTTTTAATTAGTGTACAAACTTTTGTTAGCATTGGGAACTTGATTCATTCTCCAAAATGTTACCAATCATTCATCGGCAATGTTGAACTGTGTTACAGAGTCCAAACATTAGCTAAGCTTTGGTCAGTGTTGCAGATATTCCTTGTTAAAGATCATTACTGGACTGTTGTATTTCTTTTTTTAACTAAATTTCAATTGTTAATAGACTGGGAACAATTATATAGTAACTTGTGGAATGGTACGTGCTTATAATAAAATTTACCAACAAATATAATAAATTGCATTATACATATGGTAATTTTAATTACATTTATTAATAAATTCCATCATAAGTACTCATCTGTCCGCAGCTTATTAATATGGTAAATTTTATGGTTATTATTTAAAAAATTATAATACATATAATGGCACTGAAAAGTGAAACGTTTTCAAAATGCAAAATATAAACAAACTTTGTTTTTGTATTACGTTTACATCCATTCTTCTGTCCTTTGGATGTAAACAATCAATATTATTGTATTTGTTTTAGTTATTCGACCTTTCAAATATTTACAAACGTTATTTATTTAAACATTCAAATTTGAAAACGTTCCATTCTTCAGTAACAATACATATATTATTATTATTATTATTATTATTATTAGTCTAATTGATTTTTGTTTGAATTATAACTATCTAAATGGCAAATCATTTCAAATAATGATATTGACACTGATATCAATGACTGGTTTCAATCGTCGATTCCAATCTTCATTCGCGCCGAACGAATCTACGATTCATCTTGCCCAAAGTTGCATTAAAATTCTTATTCGCATGAAATTAACATCTATTTATATTTAATTTGATTCAATAATGGACGCGTTCGACGCTTGTGTTTCAGCAAAGAGTCATGCGAATATCGTAGCGTGAGTTTTTTTTTTTTTTTTTTTTTTTTTAATGAAGCACGATTAAACAGCTGGTCGCTGAGTCATTTCGACATTATACAAGTTACCCTTCTAATACCTTCTTGGGTGTTCCTTGTGCTTACAATTGCTTGTCAAACAGCATTTGTTTCCATTCAGCCTTTCGATACGCTCGCAAACAAATATCTCAATATCACACTTTTTTTTTATTTACACACTTTCGAGCATTAAAAAATGAGAATTATTTCGTTCACAATTGGTTGATTTAACGATTCACTTTTACTACATTGATTTAACGTGTTTCGTTATTTTGTTGAGGTCACTGAGAAAAATGTGACAGAAAAGAATTACTGTTTTTAACAGTGTTTTCAGATGCACTGAGAGAAATATTCAAAGTTATCAGAACTAAATTTGTAGAGTTGTGACGTATTTAGTTGTAATAACTGTAAATACAGTTGTAACAAATGTAAACTGCAGTCATCAGAACTATTTCCACCGCAACTCTATATTATAGTTGGTTTTGGCGTCAACTATACAAATGCAGTTGCGCTAAATGCAGCGGCACATTTGATTGCTATGGTACCCTAGGCTCGTATTGATAACTGCCTCTCTTATAACGTCAAAGTATAACTATCTTTCAAATTTTATCGTATCTCAATTGTTGCCACACCAGGCTCAGACATTGCGAGCCTTATTCTGCAGGATAAATAGAGAAATAAAGTTTCAACAACAATATCAGAACAGAATTTACAGCCTAACCTCTAAAACAACTTCGAAAACAATAAAATAAACTTGATATAATAAAAATTTCACTAAAATTGGCATCAAAAAACAGTACACATTACTAAAATTATATCTTAAAAGTTTTGCGTTAAAAAAATTTTAATTATAGTTATGTTTTATAGCCTTATTATTTAATTTTTATTATTAATTGATTTTCTCAATTCTGCTTCATAGTTGACTCAACTTTACATATTTATTGCACGAAGTGAACTGTACTTAGTTGACTCTAAAACCAACTTT